>JANSTS010003932.1:17756-28022 GCA_026546915.1 Sylvicola fuscatus
TTTTATTTTATGTATTTCTTATGTGCACAATAGAGTTGTACTGATGTGCTTTTTGTTCGTAGCTTTTTATTTTCCTTTCTTATCTTTTATCTCATAGATTACTGTTTTTTATTTACTTATTTATAGCAATTCAAACCATATATTTGTCATCCACTGAAATGATTTTCTTATAAATTTTATTTTGCAAAATGAAATAACATATTTGTTAAAATATAGCTTTTATTATTACAGGTTATATAAATAAAGAGACAAAAGTATTTACAAAATTATCAAATAATAATAATAATTGGAATATCGAAACACCAATTACTATAAAAAAAATGCACACGCACATTCACGATTTGCAGTTGTCCAATATTTTTTTTAAATTTTGTGCTGTGAGAATAGTTTAATTAAATTAATTTATACCACAGCATATTATAGGCTTCTGAATATTTCACGTAGTAATAAAATAGATTTATTTATAAAAGGCGACCGATTCTTGGGAACCACAAAACAAAACAAAATCGCACGAAAATGCGTTGAAAATCAGGCAGTTCCGCAGCATTTTGATGTACTCGATCCCCCAGTGGCTGGTGAACCGTCTTCAGTGGCGTCATCAGTGTCCTCTACCATTAATGCGTTGTTACGACGCATTGAATTTGATCGATTAAGAGTACCGCTGGTACTTTGTTTCAGATCTGCAGCAGCGATCATCTGTTGATAAATATTATCAGTATCTAACATAGATAAAACTCATAAATCACTCACATAAGTGGTTAACTCTAAGAACAGCTCCTCAACGCCTTCATTAGCCTTGGCGGATGTTTCAAAGTATTTAGCTCCGACACTTTCTGAATAACTTCTAGCTGCCTCCTGTTCAACATTGCGATCTTTTGCCAGATCTGTTTTGTTGCCGACAATCGTGAGTATTATATCGGCGCCTAACATTTTCTTCAACTCCTTCACCCAGTTCTTGACTTTCTGGAATGAGTCTTCATCGGTGATATCATACACCAAAATAGCGCCGTTTGATGAACGATAATAAATGGGACCCAGCGAGTGAAATCTATGGCAAATAAAATAGGAAAACATCAAAACTCGATCACCGTAATCATTGACTCGAAAGGCAAACGCTAATATGTACACTGACCTTTCCTGACCCGCGGTATCCCAAATGCTTAGATTTACACGTCGGCCGTTTACATTCAGCTTCTTTGTGAGAAATGACGCCTGCAAGCAACAAAAGCGCGTAACTTAATCTGTCTTAGTGTAATTAAAGCTTAAAATCAATAGAAAAACAGTAGGGAAGCCAATCATCTGCCAGACCACAGGCACATCGACGACCACCACAAACGGTTCAATGACGTGAATCTACTCAAGCGTTGCTTTGATTGCGTGCAATCTCTATTTCTGCGTAAATTATTGTGTTTTAAGACGCCAATATGTTTGATTATACCTGTAACGTCGTGACGTGTTTGGGGTTGAATTTGTCTTCGACATAACGTAGAACCAGCGACGTCTTGCCCACGCAACCCTCTCCAAGAAGCACAATTTTAAAGTTATACGCACTATTTTGATTATTTGTCATTTCGATACTTTACGCTAATTGCAATCAATTTACACCTAATTACAACAATGAATATAAATTGAGTTTTATTAAATATTTGCGGATTTTCACTGTGCACCTCATTTTCTGTTTCACTTCATTTTCTGTGTGATTTTATTGAATTGTTTTCGTTATTTTGATTGCACATATAGCTTTAAATCTTATGACAAACTTCTAATGCGTCATATATGTTGATATATATATGTAAATGTCAAACCGATATACAAATTATATATGTATCCTCTATAAATTACCATAAAATATTTCGCAGAATATTTAAATTTCGAAACATACAAAAGGTTTTGCAATAATTTCAGAAAGGTTTGCTTAAAAATTATCTTATATTAATTAATAAACTTTTTATTTTTTATTAATTGCATTAGTTTGACACCTTCACTGTGATAATAAATGTTGACACAATAATTTCTTGCTCCCAGTATATAAAATATAATTTAAATATTCCATTAGGGACATATGCCGGTAGCTTGTTAAAGTCAAAGATAAAATTGTTCAAATGATAGATTTTCTGAAACATACAATCAAGTAAAATGTTGAATATCAAATCGAATAAAGGTAAATTCACTTGCTTTTTTTAAAGGGCATAAATCACTCTCTTCTTGGGGGAAATCTGAGGTAGTACTTAAATCATCTGCCAAGTAGGTCTTGTACTCATTCTTCATAAATTCGCATACTGGAGTAGGTGCAATTCGCAACGGATATAACACAAATTGATTGTTTCCCATCCTGCTGTGAAAAACTTTCACCTCCATCTGTGCAGAATGATTCCAAAACTATTAAAATGATTTTCAGGACATAATGTAGTAAATTCATTACTATGACAGAATAGTCCAAATCCTTAAATAAGTTCATCTCTCCCTTCAAACCATAGTGGGTACGATTAAATCGTTTTGCACGTACGTCATAATCCCAGATTGGATCACTAGCGTTCCCCTTCTCAAAAGATAGGATGTCAACATCTGATGCCTTTTCAGATATTTTTAACAAGTTAATGAAATGAAAATATATGATCGCACAAAACTTCAACTTACCATAGCAATAAAATGCAGCGAACCAAGGAAAAATATTGACAATAATTCTTTAATCATATTTCACGAAAGTTGTCTTTTGCCCGGAATTTATTGCATTTACAATATCCTACTAGTCAGCACTAGTATTTATAAAAATGTTTTGAGCTAATTAAAAATTGTATTTAAATTTTACATGGTTTTGTCGATAAGGAACTTTGTTTTTCATCATGCAATCAAACATTTAAAATAAATCCAAAAGTAGTACAAAAAGGTTTTTCAATAATTATTTAATACAAAATTATCATCCTTTATATTAAAGAAATGGGATAATTTTTTAAACTACTTTGATTTGTCTAATCACGATACTGTTAAAAAAGGCATTTTAAATCGTATTCAGATTATCATTTTGTATAATATTAAAAGTACGTTTTTAAACTGCAGTATTAATTGTAAAATGGGTTTGTTTCTATAAAAATATTCATAGACTACAATTGAAATTGTGTTTAAGAGTCATGAGTACAAGGTTATTTTGAAGTGTCTTTTCTACATCCAAAATAAGACCATTTGACTGAACTTAATTGTTTTAAAATTTATATTGCCATACAAAACATAAAATAACAAAACACACATTAAAAATCAAAATTATAAAACAAAATCTAAAACATAACTTAACAAATATACGATAACTTATTTGAAGAGCTAAAAAAGCAAACTCAATAGAGTCTATTTTTAAATTTTATTCAAATATTCTGTATGATTTTTTGTAGTTTATGAACTTTTTGTAATATGACCATAAAGTTTAAGAAACCATTTTACAACATCTCCTTGGACAGCATAAATCGACATATACATGTAACCCTCTTTCATCATATTTTTGAATTTATCCATATCAAACGGACAATCCTTAATCCAGTAATCCTTTGGCATCACGGGACACGTGTCGTAGTGCGGCATGTTGGAGTAGTCTTTTACTGATTCATAAAAGTGCTTTTTATAGAACTTTTTCATAAAATGGCACATGCCAACTTCGGGCAACTTCAACTGCCTTTCGAATTTACCATCTTCCGTTTCGCTGCGATAAAGTTCCAAATTTATCTGAGATTTTTGTCAAATTAAAATAGTAAAACAGATTTCAAACTGCCATTGGGTATTTATTTTATACTTTCCACTTGTCGTCCATTTCATGGTTAGAAGTTACTTCAGCGTTTACAAGAAATGATGTTTTCCCGGTCTTTTTTATGTCTGTACTCCATTTGTCAGTTCCGTTGATGACTTCCAATCGATCAAAAAATACATCAAACTATTCAAATAATTGTTATTATATTTTAAATAGTTTTCTTAATAAAAATGCCAAAGATATTTACCTCACCGATTACAAAGTGAAATGAAATTAAAATGCAAAAGAGTTGAAGCATTGTTAGATGTTAACTGAAATGCAATACTTTTTCACCGAATTATAATGTTTGAAAGATTCCATTTTTTGCATTATTTACATTTATATACTTACTTCAGTCATTAGCGTGATTGCGTGTTTCAAAATAAAAATATCTTTTTAGGCCATACTTCCCTTCTAAAAATTTACAGTTTACAGTGTAAACGGATGTTGATTAAAATCAAGAATTTGACCTATTTATTTAAAATACTATATAAAGGCCATACTATTTAAAACTTTTAATTTTAAATAATAAGTCGGTCTTCTATGCAATTGCCTGTAGCTTGACATCACTGAAGGATAAATAATGCATTTGCAGTAATAAACGACACGGAATCACTTGAGTTTTTTAAGTCTTTAATGCATCACAATAAATTGAGAAAAAAAATTCTAGTAAGCCAACTGTTGTGGTTTTTATTTGCATGTATAGTAACTGTAAGCAAAACATTTAAATAAATACATTTTTGTATAATTCAGAATTTTACAAAGCAGGAACATCTGGTACGACCCGTACAAGCATATCAATACCAACTTCGATGAAATTATCTCGCCAAATATAACATGAAATACGTATTATTCCTTCAGGTATGTAAGGAGTAACCTTTCTGGCAGTTAATTTGTAATTGTGAATCCAATAAAGTGACTAAAAATTCATAATGTTTGATAAATACAATAAAACTATTCACAGCTTCGCACCTTTTTCAATACGCAATTATCTACTCTCTCCGTATAATATGGGAGATTTGAAACAGGTGGGACGAGGTCATCCTGAACAAACTCCCTATATATTGTATTTATATAAGTACAAAAATCCATTTTAGGAAGCTGAAAGGCGTGCTTAAGAAAATTACTGTTTCCTAGTCGGCTGTGACTTGTGTTGCATGACACCTGCACTCGTAGAGAGATTAAAAAAAGTGTAGTAAGGTAATTAGTAACGGGATAATGCATTTTCTTACCGAATATTGTTTATTCAATTCTTTATGTAATAGAAAATCTCCATTTATAAATTGTTCACGTTTAACACGCTTAAGACCTAACGTTAAATCCATTAGATTCGTTTTTGTACCATTGATTAAGTCATAGCGTAAGTATTCGTAAGAAAACCCGGCCTGAAACACAGGAAAATCATTCCAATATAAACACATAATGATGTACATAACTAATTTATTACTTGGTAACTTATGCCAATCAGCGAGAAAAATAATATTGTCCAGCCGACTGTCACAAACATTTTAGATTTTGGAACTTTAATTAATAATGCAAAAATCTTCTTTTTATTTGTTAGTGATATCACAGTTTCTAATGTACCATTCAGTTAAGATTCCTTAATCCTTATATCATTGCTAGACAGCTTATCGAAAGTCAAATATCAGCAGTTGACATGTTTTAATTTTAAGTACTTTTTGACATGTAAAGATGTAATAAAATCAAAGTAGTTTTATCGACAGTAATCATGCCACAATAAAGGTTAACTTTATTATTATTAAAACCTAATCAAAATGTTCGTTCATTTCAGATACAATATATTTTAGCTTTATTTCTCTTACACAAAAACGAGAAGGCGATAATATTTGTAAACTCTGTAATCTTTGACTTTATCAAAAATATTTTAACTAATAATAGGTCAATTTCAGTCATTGATTTTTATGACATTGATCAGGGGACAGGAAGAGCCGGCTCGATAGTCGAAAGCTCGTTAAAGAATGTTTTCTAACATACCATAAGTAAAAATTAAGAAAATATTTGGAGCCGTTTTTGAGATAATGCCAAAAAAACATAGTTTTTGGTCAATAATTTGACCTAGAGAATGATTTTGGTCACTTGACATTTCTTATAGATATTTTTGGGTTCATGCGTGTTTCTGCATCTTCATAAAATTTTCTCAAAAAAGGCGGATTGCAAGATTACATTACATTACATTATTTTCATTTTGTATGAAAAACAAAGGCTAATAATATATAACCCAACAAACATATATCTAGAAAATCCTAATGCGTTAGTATTAGTTTGCTTAAATTTGTATGAAATATTTAATACAGTCTGACTATTTATAAGTCTATCTATTCTAACATCGTTTTCAAGGAGTATGGCTCTTACTAAGCGTATCATAACATTTCGTCTATACAGACGTATGGTTCACAATCTGTATGTAATGCCGTACTATTGGTTTAAAAAAGAAGATTTGCTTCATGATAATTACAACATGGAATTTATTAAACCATGCAGATGAATGATAAAAATTCTAATTGTTTTTTACGTTACGACAACATAAACTACATATAATGTGAATCAATGAGAAGAAAAACAGTAATTGAAAGAATTTGAACGTAACCAAACATGCGGCCTTCATTTTTATTTCTGGCAGCAATAATTGAGATTTTGCCAGTGATTTTAGCAATTGCAGTTAGTTTTTTTTTATATTTTTTGATTTGGACATATTTAATAAAAGTTGCAATTCAGAAAAAGGACTACGAGTTTGAGTCGCTAAATATCGGATGTGAAGATGGGTTTAATTTGATTGATGCTTCAAAAATGAGACTAAAACGCTATGGCCATGAACGTTTCCTCGATGGTGAAGTCACAATACAAGAAGACGTAGACGACAAGTTTTCTGTTAGCAATAACTATGTGAATTTCATGATTTTCTATCTAATAATTAAATTATTTTGCAGATGGAATGTTCTACTGAAAACAGTCCGAAGGGCAACAATCAATACACAAAACATCCATTTGGGTTACCAACAACGAAAACTAGCGGTTTTATTCAAAACGTATACATGAAATACTTTCAGGATGATGTAAAGGAGCCTATATCGAATCTACCTCAATTTTCATCTGAAACTCCATATGTATTTCCAGCTGGAGTGTATAATCTTAATAAGTTTCGAGCGGATCCTGATAAATTTCCGCCTTACTTTCCAGATGGTCTTTTTAAAGTAACATGTAATTTCCGCATGGAAGATGTAAAAAAGTGCACCTCCGTTTTTATTCTTCGAATATTTACAAAGTAAAAACAACTAACAATTTATTTAACATTGTAGACCGTTTATTATGAAAAAATGGTCGACTACGAAAATAGATACAAACCCTTTAATAAATTTAATGTTTTAACATGGATATCAGAATTGTTTAGAACATTAATATTTTTAACATTTTGTTTCCACCCAATTCAACAATTTTAAAATCTACTTTTAAACAAAATATGAAACAATTTATACGGATTTTTTGTTATTTACTTTATTTTGTTAACATACCGTTAAGTTAAAAGAAATTTTATTAAAGATAGTTCTATTAGACTGGGAATTATTTCAGTCATTTAATAAAGTTGATGTTTTAAATATGTTTTCTTATCTACTACAAATGAAATGATATTTTCAAGAATTTTTTAAAATAAAAAATAAGTCAGTAGTCGCTTAGTACGTTTTGGTCTTAGCTCCTAATCGGTTTGACTTTAACGAATTTAATAAAACATTTTATTGTGTTTTAATATTTTTTAAAGTAAAGATTGCATCTAAATGCACTTTATTTTACGAAAACAATCAAAACTGCATCAAAAAAGAGCACCCAAAATTTTCATGATTTCTTAAAGGACTCCTTATAGGTGAACTAAACATAACTGATGAATTGGACTATAACTATTCTGTAAATTTATAAATACCCATTTTACATTTTTTTCTATGTTTTTAAAATTATTTTCAGATCAGATAGAATGCATTATGCATTTAAGAACACGGTCCAAAGGGAAATAATCAGTACAAAGGTATCAAACTATCAAACAAACTTGCAGAAAAGTTTAAAGGAGCCTGTAACGAATTTTCCACAATTCACATTAGACGGCCCAAGACAGTCCAGCTAAATTACAAATTGAATAAGTTTCAGCGTGTTTTGTCATAACTGAAGACGAGCGAAAATGTGCCTGCATTAATTTTCTTTGAATATTTTTAAAATTAGCGATTAGGTCTATCTATATCTATATATAAATTAAAAAACATTAGCTAAAAAGATAGATTTTTTTTAATTTAAAAAATCTGTAACTTCTCTAACTTTATTCAGTCTGTTAGTTCTAATTGTGGATATTGATCATACAGTTCTAATTGTGGATATAGATCGTACAGTTGTGGACAGTGTACGGAATTTCAAAAGAATTAACTTTTTATCACGCATTTTTTTAAAGGCGCATCACGCTAATTTTTCATACTGCATCAATATAAAAAAATAAAAATAAAACTGAATGAAATATAATAAAAACTTGTGTAATAAACATAAATTCGTAGATGAAATATTGCTACAGTTTGACATTAACAAGTTGTTTCAATTTCGATTTGTAATGAAGTTAGTTTGTACTTTTTTTATGATATCGGTGGTGTTTTTGTTAGTGATGGGAAATGTAAGAGAACTTGTATATTTGTTTTTGTGTCTAAAACTTTATTTTTTAACAAAAATTGTTTACTGGATATATAGCAAAAAGACTATGAGTACATTAGTTTGAACATAACATGCAAGGATGATTTTAAAACGATTGCATCAACATTAAAGGTAAAGCGCTTTGGACTTGATCGACTTATTGATGGAGAATTAATAATAACCGAAGATTTAGACGACTCATATTCTGTAAGTATATACACGAGTATTAATTTTTATTTTCCTTGTTATCGAAATCAATATTTAAATATATTTTCAGTTAGAATGCACGACAGAAAACAGTCCTAAGGGAAATAATCAGTACATTAAACATCCATACAGTTTGCCTGAGCAGAAAGCGTCAGTATTTATTAAAACAACATATAAAAAGTATTTGCAGGATTATTTAAAGGAGCCAGTGTCAAATTTTCCACAATTTAACTCGAATAGTAAAAAGGTTTTTCCGGCTGGAAGTTATAAGTTGAATAAGTTTCGCAGTGATCCTAAGTCATTTCCACCATTCTTTCCGGAGGGCCTTTTCAGAACAACATGTTTTGTCAAAGCAGAAAACGAGCAGAAGTGTGCCTGCATTATTATTATTCGTATATTTCAAGTCAAGTGATTTTAAACATACTCAATTTTGAATAAATTGCTTATATTATTGCACACCTTTTTATTTAGTGACATCAAAAGAAACATGAACTTAGACATCTTAATTTGGAGCTAGAGGTTTGAAATATATAACCATTTTGATAACGTAATTCAATTTCTTGTTTCGCAATAAATTGATTAAAGATATTAGTGAAAAAGAAATGGGAAGGGTATTAAGTTAACTTAAACAAAAATTACGATTCTGCCAGAAGATTCACACGTAGTCTCTCGTTCGATTTGCTACATGAAATCAATTCGACTAGAATATTTTATAACATCAGAGGTGTTTCCGGCAATCAAAGCAGCGACTGATATGGTTAGTAAACTCGTTTAACTGATTTTATGAGTAAACAGTTCATTCGAATTCTAATAAAATTATTAAAAAACAGGAATTTTAGCACTACGTGTTTTGTGCCAATCAATAATCACATTCATGCAACCTACGCTTATTTAAAGGGCCTAATGGTAGAAAAACTAAATTTCAAATTTGAGGCTAATCTATTGGAATCATTCTTGAAAACCTTTCCCGGTTTAAAGATATTTATTTATTTTATTCAGTAGAGTACACTTAACATTCGTGTATTTGTTGTTAATTACATGAAACATTTTTTACAAAACTTTTTAGTACGCGTTGTAACGGATTACATTTCAAAATCCGCTAAAAGAAGCCGCTTACATGAATAACATCGTATTATTTTTTGACTCTCACTCGAGGAATCATCATTAGATATTTGATATGAAGTCAACTAGTCTTTTGTTAACAATAACATTAATATTTTCGCTTATTGTCGCAGCGAAAGGTCTTGTAAGTAAATTGTTGCAATTGTTTTTTTTTCTTAATATTTTGTATTTATTGATAATTTAATAGTATACTTGATTTATAGAAAAAAGACTACGAGTACGAGGTTTTGAACATAACGTGTGCGGATGATTTTAAAAATATTGTATCTACATTAAAACTAAAGCGTTTCGGACATGATAGATATGTTGATGGTGAATTAATATTAATTGAAGAAATGGACGACCTGTATAGTGTAAGTATATATACAAATTATTGTGTAATTTATTATTGAAATCGTTTAAAAGTTATTCGTTTCAGTTAGAATGTATTACTGAAAACAGTCCAAAGGGAAATAATCAGTACAATAAACATCCATACGGAATGC
>JANSTS010003943.1:17559-28013 GCA_026546915.1 Sylvicola fuscatus
AAAGGGTGGTTGCCATTTCCATGTTGTGCACCAGTTCTTTGACTATTTATAAAAGTGCTAGTGTACATACTACATACTCTGCTACAACTTATGCTATATGTACTCGTCGTATTACTAAACATTCAGCGAATTTGAATTCATGGCGTTCATATTTTACATACGACGACATTTCAAGTGTAAAGCATATGAGCAGCATAGCTAAATGCATTTTCTGTCACAACTCATTTTTTTTTTACTTTAATATTAACGTAATTTATGTTGCAACTATTTCCAACTTATTTAAATTGTTGTCACAACACTTTGACAAATATTTAAAACATATTTTAAATTCTTAAAGGTATAATTAAAAAAGCTATTAAAATTTAAAACATATATTACTTGTACAATTTTTTGTGCTTTAAAGAGATATACTGATTAACTAAGTTATTAAAAAATTTATTACGATAATAACCAGAGAAAGCTAAAGTAATTTAATTTCATTATCCAATCAATAATTATTATAATTCATTTCAACTGAACCATTTCCAATTCATAAAAAGGTTAGGACTTTTGTCATTATCAGCGTTATCTGACATAACTTTCTTCATCAACAGTTTCGTTGAATACTTCAAATCAATTGCAATGAAATGAATAAACCTAAAGCTTTTATTTAAATCTTAAATACATTTTCGTTTCAGAAGCTTTCAACAAACTGTAATCATTAAAGTTAGCAGAAAGGATTATGCTAAGCATAATCCTAAAAAAAATGTTATGCAGCATAATATCATGACTGCCATATTAGGGTTTAATATCTGCTGAGGCTATGAGAGCTTAAAATCACTGTAATCACTTTCATCATGTTATATGCATGTCATATGAATATTTTGCTGGTTAAAAATCAATAATATTCATATGTAGAAAAGGATAATTGTTTGTTTTAATTAAATAAAAAACTTTTAGACATATATTTTTAACTCGCATAGAGAATTGAATCTTAAATATATAAAAAGAAACGAAATTCCTTACTTGAATACACTATAAATAAAACGATAGTCGTTCAATTCTTTAAAGTGGTTAACAGAAATCAGCATTAAAGACTTAAGAGCGAAACCAGACAATTAATTTATCTTAAATGATACTTCAACTTTCCTATTAACTAATTAAAATACAGCCATTCGTTAAAAAAGTTGAAGAGCACGAAAAATGAAAAATGAAAACAAACTCAATTGTACACGAAAGTTGTTTTACAAAAAATCCCGCTTAACGTTGTTTGAATTTATAGAGCACACGTGATGACCAGCTGACGTAAAACATGCACGTGTAACACTCTTGATTTATACCAACTGCAATTAAGTAAAAGTGGCCACCGCATGTTAAGCTTATTTATTGATACTAAAATTTATTAAGGAGTGATGGCAGTCATATGGGTATTAGAAATGAAAGATAAAGTCGTTTAAAAATTGTGTCACTGACCACTGTTTCTCTATGCCAACCACCTCATTTCAAGCGTTCATAATTAAATATTATTATAATGTGCAATAAATCATAAATAATTTATGCAAAACTAACATGAAAACAGCATTAAGAGAAATGAAGTCACAAGCAAAATCAATAAAACGTTCGTGTTGATGTTTATCGACAAAAAGCTAAGTGAATAAAAATTCTTTTCTATAAGTAACCTTGCAAGTTAATTGTTTAAACATTAGTAAATTAGTTGCAGTGGTCTAGACGCGTGATGAGCTGATGTGGCTTAAGTCATTTTGTCTTTTATTAAAGTGCACATTAATAAAATACAAAATTTAATATCAGTTAATAGAATGATTTGATCAAAAATTTTGCATATTTGCTGAAGACACTCGCATTGATTTCAACAAAACTTTATTTAAGTCAGTTAATTACATTCTCAATAGTGGTGGAAAAAAGCTTTTTAGAATAGCACTTAAACAGCAAAAAGGCTCCTTATTCGATTGAAATAAAACCATTCAGTTGGAAAATGGATTCATTATTAGATGATGCACTTTGAAAGAAGTTTCATAAAAAGCTTTTAAAATTGTATACGTTCTTCATTTTATTGGTAATTTTCATTTTAGTCAATCAATAATTATTATATGGAACGTTAAAGAAAGAGAAAAAATCGTAAATAATATTAAAAGCATATATCAGCCTGAACAGTCCACATTTGATGTGTGTCAGCTGGTCGGAGAATTATTGCGGATGTAATACGATTTTCATAATAAGGAAATAATTTAGGTATTGATTGATGTTTACAAATTTTTATTTATTTAATTATTGCTGATCAATAAAAATGAAAACAAAAAATCGCTTTTGAATGCATATTCCAAGTATACATTTTGATTGACATATTACGACGCTGATGCAATTATATGCATGACGAATGCATAATTTACGCACTCAAAATGTTTGACTTAATCCAAAATTTTGCATTGTAATCGAATTTTTACATTTTCGTCAAAAAAGTGGCACAAATGTACATTATAATGCGTTTAAAGAATTTTAGTTTAAAGCCCGCTGTCAATCCACCTACATGAGTGAACATGGCCAAATATATTATATTTTATACTTGTAAGTAGAACAAAGAATACATGTTCAAAGACCGCCACGAGCATACGGCGATCTGCAAAAAGCAAAGCAGCGACAACAAAATTAAACGAAACGCCTAATAAATGCGAAAAACATATCTTAAGGTGCGTCAACCAATTGACTATATGATTTGTAATTTATCAAGAAAGATAAATAGAAGAATAATTCATATAGAAATTTAAAAACCTACTGTACAGTGTACCATACATCAATCAAACTGATGATGAATCTTTCTAGGCGCTGAATTCATCACCTGCGGAACAAATCAACGGCTTCATACCACATAGAAGTCCCACTGGGCCATAAAAATTGACACATATGCAATTAGAATTTATGACAATGTCATCGCACATTTGAAAATACTCAGCCAATCAGATTTCGCTGTTGAAACGAATTCAAATTAATGTTTTTTGAAGGTCAATGCATAAAACGCGATATGCATTATTATTAGGATTTTGTGCATGTTAATGCTGTGCGGCTCAGCTGTAAGCACACACGTAAGCGACTGTTTCCATATGTTTGGAATCACATGTGAGTTTCTAATGAACGACACACCTAAGCCGATTACCTTGCCGCTTACGCGTTTCCCATATTCATCGCGTTTGGAAAAAATCGTTTAATGGCAATTTTGTTTGTTATTTCAACTGACATGGGTGTTGTGTGTACACAATTCGATTTGTTTGCTGCACATAGCGCTGTAGCATCCATTACCGATGCAATGAGAACACATGTGTGGCCGCATTGCATTGTACAGCCGAGACGGAATTAAGTGAGTCAATAATTGATGCTGAATGCAATTGGCCCAAATAAAACGACGCTCCACTGACGAAATAAAGAAACGGGCCCTTCAGACGCCAATCAGCCGTGCTTATTGTACTCGACATAGGTATTTATACAATCAATCCTGTAAACTCTGGGTCACATCACAACAAACATTATTGTTGTATGCAAATAAGCCAATCGTTCCCGTGTATTGATTGAATGCAATATATGGAAATATGCAATTTATTCACCTTGTCATCGTGTTGCTATAGTGCCGAAGAATCATTGTATGGATGGGAAGGTAAGTTGACGATTAAGAATAATTGATGCATATAGTAAGTGGCTGTACTGTGGAATTAACATCTTTTCAATATACGAAACAAAAGTATCTAAATATGTTATTCTAAGGGCGCACCAAGAGAAACATGTACTGTCTGAGAAAAAACTCTTTGAATGGCGACAGCATCTTTATTCAGACTTTCAAATGCCAATAAGTGTGCATCGCGAATATCAATTAATTAACGGTACGTTTAAAATGCGACCGTTACAATTGAAGAAGATACTTATATTTATTACCCGAGGTGAAGAAACGCTAAATACCGCCTCAAGCACGCAAAAAGGGCTCAATCGCAGAGACACTATATAAGACTATTATTTAATAGAAAAGTTGTTTGAAACACGCGGATCCGGATTGCTTTGCGCGTCTCAGTTCAACCAAAACGGAAAATGTTGAGCTTTGCAGCGATTTTGCAGTCTTCCGGGTAAAAACAACTTTTATATATGATGAAGTTTTGAAATTTCAAGCCTGAAGGGAACATCGTTAACCATTTCACACACGAACAGTGTTCAGGACAAAAAAAAATTATTCTTAAATCTTCAGGCACAGCGTCCGACTGAGTGTATAATTTAATTTTATTGAAATTATGCGCGATTTAAATCAGTTAATCTCAAAAAGGAACCAACCCCCTTTCATTTTTAAGGTAATTGAACGTTTTGAAATTGTAGTGAGTATGCAGGTACATATAGTAAGTCTTTACAAGCACCTTTTATAAATGAGTGTATGAGAAAATAAAGAATTTTCGAAATTTGGTTGGGTTATTTTTTTATAAATTATTTTGGTTTTCACAGCAGTTAAAAGAAATTGTTCGTTGATATTTTCTGTATTTCATTTAAACAAGATTTGTTTTTTTTTGACATTCATACCTTTATAAAAGTGTATCAAACGAATTTCATATGTGGGTTTGATGAGAATGATGAAACCCTATAAGAAAACTGACTTAAACTCTTGTGCGAGGGAGTTACTAAATCGTTTTAGAGTTTAGCATTAACCATTTCAAATAAGTTTGGCAGGTTTATTGTGCAATATCGACATAATCTTAAAGCAATACGGTGAGAACTGCTACCTCTCAGAGATAGGTATACAAATGGGTTGGGCGTCTGGTCAGCAATTTGTTGATGAATACAAATGCGCATTTATGACCCACGCAGCTTTCAGGAAAATTTTAGAGTGCATTTTTGAAATATATAATGATGATTGTTAAATCTTAGTACGTACTGGACGTTGAGTTACAATTTATTAATACCGTTTCCGTTCATTGGGAATGAAATATTTTAAAAAAATAATACAATTTAATCAAAGTTCCTCACTTATTAACAAAAGTGTGAAGTATTTTATGGTGCCCAATGCATAATATATTTCATATTTATGTCATAATCAAAAAATGAAAGAGTTGAAATATTTTGATTCGATATTTTATTTCCATTATGATTTGACTGAATTAATATTATAAAGGTTTGGTTATACGGTATTTTGGGGATAACCGAATTTTGAAATGAGTGCAGGCATCAACTACCCAACAATATTATTGATCAAGTATGTACTTTTAATGATGTTCAATGAGCTTTAATTAAAAAAAAAGCTTCTGCAAGATTTTTATTGACTGTAATAAAAAATCATTACGAATGTTTTCGGCAACGTTGTTATTTTGAAGTTCTTTCATCAATTTTTATGTGAACAATTCACATAAATGGACACCAACCGAAAAAGCGGTATATGTTTGAACTAAATTTAAATTTGTTAACATTATTTCATCCCTTTTCGTTGAATTTGATTAGTTTAAATGCATTAAGGTATTCGAAATTTAAAGGAAAAGCAGATTAAAGACACCAAAGTTGAAACAAGATCACTTAAATGCATATCCAGTTTCATGATAGGACATAAGATATGTAATTTTATCAAGTTATGCGTGTGTGGTCACTAATTGTTTATCATCTTAAATTGTAATGGCTAACTACATCATGGAAGATTGGCAGACTGACGGGTTCGGAACGACAAGCTGTGCCTTTGGTAATAGACACCAGCAATGTTTAACAAAGTGAATTTAACACGTTTTATGAGTGCTCATAATTATTAGGTTAAATCCTGCATTTGGATTGATGTTGCGGTGCAGTAAATTTAATGCAATCAAAGTTGTATATAGTATTCGTACAGACCATATATAAATACTCGCACAGAAGTGAAGTCTGTCAAAACCGCAAAGCTGGGTGCTGCAAATATCGAAACGGCCATAGAGGAATATATGGCCATTCTTTGCCAATCCCGTCGGAAAAAATTCTTCATCGCGGCGGCGGTGTACTGTAGTGGTGACTGAGTCAATCGTCTTTCACAGCTCAGTTGCTTACTTATTTCGATACGTTACTTATTTTGTTCTCACCATATGTCCATGTGTTTAGTTCTTTCCTTTTGCGGATTTCTGGTTTTGCCACATTTTTATAGATTTGACCATTTATAGATTGAATTCTTGGGAACCGGAAATGTTATGCGCACCATTCCGTCATACGTATTGTGCATTTGAATGTCAATGCTATTACAGTGTAATATGTTGCGAAAATATTATTACGATTGATGGAGAGTTCCAGTTCATGTACAATCTAGTGACTGGCTATCTTCTGGTACAGAGGAATGTGCTTTTAAGTGTTTTTTTTTCTTTCTGAAAGCATCTTGTGAGTGCCTACTTCCACGCTTGTATGGAAATTTTTCGCACATAAACATAACATTATGGAACAGTAATTTATGGCATGGGAATATCTAAAGTTTTACCAGAAATTTTGTGTTTTATTTTCGCAATATGCTTGTGACAACAATGTCTTAATACCTCTTTTTATATATATTGTAATACGATTCAAGTAAAAAGTGTTGATCGTAAAAAAATATGTACATTAAACTGCATTCCAACACCAAGGAGAGTGCTTGTAAGGACTGTAGTAGTATATTAAATCATCATTGCATTGCAAATTGATTTCATTGCAGTGACATCATTCACACAAGGCAAACCCGTACGAGCATTCTTAACAATTGCATGAATTGAGAGTCTGCTTGTTATTTGCGAGCGAAGGTGTTAACCGAGAGATAACGAATTCAATCCGCCTTATAGAGTCGTTTATCCTCATCTTGCAGTCGTATCCTCAGTGCGTACAAGAGCTATTAAAATGAAACACAAAAGCTTTGATATCTCTTCATAAGAGGACTTTGTGCATTATAGTGGCGCGGAATGCATTAATCTATATACGAAACGAGTATATGAACATGAATTCAAAGTAATTTAAATCCGTATTGTTTGGCGGAATGCACGTTGCACATACTGATAGATATAAACGCGCAACGTGTGAAGGCAAATAAATGCGCAATTTGTTAGTTTTGAATGTATAGAAGAATATTGTGAAATATAGTAAAAGGGTTAGATATCCTTTTGAATGTGTTCGTCTGAAATATGAGTTCATTTCCCTCTACAAAGTATTGCGAATTTTAGAGCTGCATTTTAACTGAACATTCAATGGGATGTTATTATATAAAATATGAAAAATACCCGACTAATAAATATATTTAGAGTTCTTAGTTTGATGGTTATGAAATCTCTTGAAGCATTAAAACACGTCAATCCGTCAAACCTCTATCTCATTATGCTTACAAAAGCGATTAAAAGATTGCAGGTAAATAGGAATTTACATCATAGCTCCATAAAAAATCAGCATAATAGAGTGAACTATATAAACATTAAACATGTTTTCAAGTCAACGTCTTTTCCATTCGGATGTGGATGAATAAATCGTACCAGCACTGCAGTGCACCAATGCGCTGCACTGCGCCGCGCCAGGCCAAAGAACCACAATGGCAACAAAATACTGATAAATTATGAAACAGCAGTCAAGAACAAAGACTGATGCCATAGAGAAGAAAGGTGCACACAACATATGATACCGTAGTTCTGGATACTAAAGGAAAAAGCCACCAATTTCTTGGACGGTGTGCGGTGTGAGGTTGGTTGAACTTGAACTCTTTTTTTCGTTGTTGGTGTGTTTGTTGTTATACGCTATTCCGTTTTAGAATTTAATTTTTATACTTATTGTTGAACCATTTGTCGGTGCAACATGCGCGCATGTTTGCCAACCAACAACATCAACGGCAGCAGCATTGGCAGCAGTGCAGCCTACAAGCAGTCCAAGCGGTGTCCGCATTGTTGGTGCTGCTGCTGCTGCTGCTGCCACTGAAAGCGTGGACTCGTGCACAGCATACAAGAACAAATTGAGGATTGGACAAAAAAAGGTGCATAATAATAATACACATATCCGCCACAAGACAAACGTACACATAAATCGCTTTAAGCGTGTAGAAAAAGAGGGACCCATCTTGAAGATTTCATATATTAATTTTATAAACGTACATCTTGTTATGGATGGCATAAGGACAGGTTCTTTGATGCAATGCTGTCGTTGCAATTCTGCTCTTGCTACTGCCCGTTGTTATTCAACTCGTTCTATCCTTCGAGGTTCAGCTTTTTGCGATTTTATACATTTTATGTAATATATAAATCGAAGAATGGTAGCGCAAATAAAATGCGCATCGAACATCGATTTCAATTGGCGAATATTTTGCCACAAAATGAATATCCATTGTTAATTTGACGACATTGTTATTGAGGTTTATCTTATCGTCGCAATTATGTTAATTTTTCAAGACTCTTAGGCTATAACATATTTCTACCAAGTGGTATCGATGAATTGCATTTAAATTGCAATTGCATTAGACTCACTAATTTCCATTATATATTACTCATCTTTCATGTCACTTTGCCAGTAAAGTCAATCAATGTAGAATTAAGGGTTGGTATCCGGAAATTACAATGCCATTTTATGTTTTTTTAAAACACGTTGACACTAATCGCATATTTCGCGCTCACTCGCCAGGTGCCATAAATGTCTGTCAATATAGGAAGTCAACAGTGAATGGCAGCTGCTTCAAATAAACCTAAAACACCCTCCCTTAAGGTTTTTTTAAGTGCACAACATTGAATGAAATTCCAAGAAATAAAATTGTTCATTGCTATTAAATCACACCCAAAAAATGCTGTAACAAACCATAAACTTTTACAATATAAAGTCATCTAGCAATAAAAAGGCGTTTAACTGGAAGTGGAGCATTCAATATATGCAGCTACTGGGTCATGTGAAGAGTCCAGGATAACGTCCATAAAATATTATATATATAACAAAAACGCTACTCGCATATGAGCAAATTTATCGTGGTGCTCGATCTGTGTCATGTAAATGCATTTTTCAGAATAAACAAGAGGGTGGTGAAACTGTATCATTTAACATTATTCTAAATAACATAGCATGATATTTGTTTTGATGGCATACATGAGGACATCGTAATCATCAGATTTGTTGGCTTTGTTCTTTGAACATGTAGATAAAGGAGTTGTAGTTGCGAAACCCCCCGAAGTGAGTATATGGAAATTGGCTCGCCTAAATTGGCACACAGATGACAAGAAAAAAAATTGGCGCCAACTTTTCTGACTCATTTAATTCGATTCTACTATATGGATTAAGTATCCCCTAGTTCAAATCTGTATCCAAGCTTTATATGCGCTTATTTCTGGAGTTGTTGCCAAAATGGGGTGTACAGTGTACATGCACCACATAACATAAAGTTTCTTTTGCGGTCGACATTATTACATAATTGCTTTTTACATGTGATTGAAAGCACTCACTTGTGATTTTATTTGCCTGAAACTTTCTTTAGACCCCAATCCTTGGATGCAATTTGCTTTACGTGCATTCATGCACATTAAAATTGCCGGAAGTATAAGATATGAAGTCGTTTGTGGCGCTTATATTAGATTAATGTTTCTGTTTCTTTACGTTTGTACGTTCGTCTAATGTGGCAAACATATAAGAGTGTTAGTTCACGTATAAGTATATAGACCGTGTAATCGATATTTTATGCGTCTTCTCCTGTGATTTGGGTGCTCTGTTATTTTCTCATCAAGAAGCCATTCATCGGGTCACTCGATGCAAAGGAATTTGACTGTTCGTGTAGAGAAGCTCGTCATTCAAGCCAGAGCACATCAAAAAACGTGATCACACGGAAATTAAGTGATTGAAATTTAAGTAAATTTATGTTCTATCCAAGTTTTATATTCATATGCTGGTAGCAATTGGAGAGCGCTCCATTTTTTGTAGAGTTTGATTGATACCGGATTTGATTGGAAAAGTTCATTTCACGTGACTGATCATTCAGTAGTTAAATTGATCGGTGTAAATATACTTTTCATTTACAAGAAGATTGTTAGATTTAAAATACACACAGAAATATCTAAAATTCTGCAATCCCTTTAATAATTCATAAAGTGCCTGTTTATTTAATAAATCATGCATGTACTTTGCATCACTATATATCACCACTTAATAATCAGGAGTCAAGACCTTTCATGAATACCAATGGAGCTTTAAGCATTTACATTAAGCATGTCACAAATATTCAACAGATTAAATTCTTGCTGAATTGCAAAGGTAGTTTGGTAAGCAAAATTCCGAAATAAATCATCCCCCTTATTTGAATGTTCGTAAGAGAGAAAGCTTGACAGACTATTATGTTGTCAATATTATATTCATGTCAGCATATTTCGTTTGACCTATGAAATCAAGATTTTTCTGCATAAAAAGCAACTGGAATTCAATTACGAATATTTACCAGAAAAATGTTCATCCTTTATTTTTGTAAAATAAAAGTGGGAGTTTTGTGCAGCGAAATAATACAATTTAAAAAAAAA
>JANSTS010003954.1:1825-28009 GCA_026546915.1 Sylvicola fuscatus
AAAAAAACTAATTATTTTACCACCTTCACTTTTTCAAACGACCAAAAATGCTTTCATATACTTATATGGAGTACTCGTGAAGGAATGTCCAAAGTTTGAATAGCACTTCAATCTCGTATGTGCACTTCAATCGCTAAAAATTGGAAGCTATTTGATCACCTTAAACAAAACACATAATTGATATTGAAGTCAATTACATTTCTGTGTCGCCTTTGAAATCAAACGTGGAATCGTGCAGCAGCAGAAACGTAAAGCGACAAAAAAGGGACCTTGCCGAGTTTGAATGTGACTTTGATGACTCTATTACGAGTGATTTTATCTTAAATACTCTGCAGACGGAGAACGAAAGTGCGCTCTGTTTACAAGACCGTGGCACAACGCAAAAAGGGCGGCGAGGGATATACAAGAACATGGATGTGCATAGAACTATTGAGCAAGTTGCTCTCTTCCTTGTGGCCCTTTTTTAATTTTTTTTAAATGTTTGCAGCCCCTTATTTGACTCCTTCTGCTGGGTTTGGATGTGACTGTGTGCCTTGAATTTTCAATGAGGTTGCAGTTTTAACCGTCCCGTTTTGTGCAGTCGAATCATGCGGTATAAACTTGTAGCTAGCTGCTTCGTTGTGCTTAGATATTCAAAGGAACGTGAAAAGTCTTTGGGGAAGAGATAAATATCATCTGTTCCTTTTACGGTTGAAACGTTTGTTTTTGTTTGGTTGAAGGACATGATCCACATTTACAAATGCTTGTGGGAGACATGCACTCTGCGAATCAAAGCATATAATATAGACTACATACATTTATACACATATGCTTAAATAACTGAAATTTCGGTACACCCACGATGAGTATTGTTGACTTTAATTGTGTTTCTGGTGTTATCCCATCCATGCATGAATAGATGATGTTTGTTTTATATTATGGTGAAATGTTTTTGGGTTCCAGATATTGAAATTGAGTTGTCCACGAAAATGGGTATATTTAACGATAATCAAGAGCGATTTAAACTAAATTATTTTAATTTACTTTTTTGAGTTATTTTCAAAATTTATTAATTTTGGCGCGGTGCGGTACGACAAGACGCGGCGCGAGTGGACGATTTACTTGGTTATTTGTCGTCGGTGTTTTTTTTATTTAAGACCGTACATTTCTTTCAATATACGATTACGGACGTAGCTTCCCCATTGCGATACCTTGCAGTGGACCACTCTTGAGAAATCTAAAATAAGCGAGTAATTGTGATTATTATTGTGCCCCACAATATCAGTTTTGTTTTGTTATGTCTTGAATTTCTCATTCGAAGGAATTCAATTATCGTGATTTTTGCGCTACGTCTTGAATGGCGGTTCGGTGCGTTTGATTTTCTGCATCTTCCTGGTTGTTTGTATGTGGAGTGCGTGTGTGCTTTCATATGCAGTACTTATAACACGCGTATGAGTATATTCTTACTTGACTGACTTTCAATTCATTCCGATTAATAATAATTACGTCGGGATTAATTGTTGTTTCTCACATTTTCTTGTTCAAATACACCTCATCGACGGCGCGGTGCGATGCTTTGTCTGAGGCCGTGTTATTCAGTTAAAGACGTCAATTTTTATAGCAAATATCTGAAGCAAAATCGTTTTCATTCACACAGTGGAACGACGCGAAGCGGCATAACTGTTAAATTCATTGAGTTAAGTCGTAATAAAGTTCATAGATTCCATAAAATTGGTTTTAAAGAACAATCCTTAATATGTATAGTGTATATATACAATATTATAAATTGTATATCCACATTACAGGTGCGAGCACTCATTATTCATTTCTATATATTGAAGAATTACAATTTTGCAAAATTACTTTATTCGTCTGTTCATTAAAATCTTAACAGTTGTTTCTAAATAATGATGTAGCATTTATGTCTGACAATGTTAATCCAACTAATCGTCATGAGAAAATCCACTAAACAGAAAATCTCTAATTCAGTAATCACTTTCTATTGAAAAAAAATGTTCCCATATTGGTGGCATGCATCTATGATCTCGGTGGATCTCATCATCATCAATTCAACACTATAGTACTTTCTCAATATCAGACAAGTATCGAGTACTTAGCAAAAACTAATCAAGTTGCATCCAAAAACGATATGCTTTAATATATATTGATAACTTCTTAAAACATTTCCATTATACATTACAATTAAAATCGTTAACGCGGTAAGCTGACACGATTGATATGAATCTTTAGTGCCGAAATCAGACATTCGAAGCAAAACATTAATAATACAATATATGCTCAATTAATGATCCCCAATGAAGAATAATTCAATACGTTCACAACTTGAGGTGCGAGAGTTCAGTCGGTGAAAAATGATGGGTCAAGCGAAACCTAAAAAGAGATCTTTATGCGATAAACTATCGAATGAATTTATAGTTTGTTTACATTTTGCTTTTCTTAATTGACGTCGTTTCTCACATTCGCGCTGCTAATTTGTGAACATAATTTATTATTTAAAAATAAATGGCAACATTTAACGTTGGTGCGATTAGTGGTGAAAAATGTAACATATTACACACCAATGTTAGTGTTAGACATTAGACATTAGTTCTTTGGACGACGCATCGCGGGATAATTTTAATATTAAAATTAAATGATTTTCTAAGTCGAACTGATTGAAAAGTGATGTAGAAAAAGTAATAGAATCGAGGCGCACATGTATTGATTTTGGAAATTTGTTTTTTTTTGTATCCTAATCATGAATATAGGGAAAAAATTGCAATTTAGCAAAATCAAATACTGGCGAATAGTGTGTATTTTTTTGTATTCATGTTTTTGTTTATAATTGGTTTAGAATTGTTTTAGAAATACATATTCTGTATAATACACCTTTTTTTTTTCAAAAATATGTATGTGATTCTCAAATCGAAACTCCGATGATCTCATACGCGTATATATTTGTTATGATGATGAATGGCTATATTCATTGGAGTCTGAACAAATCGTATCCGCTACACATGTGAGTGATTTAAATTGCCTAATTGAATTCGTTTTGCAATTTTTTGCTATGTAAATGATTTATAAAACTGTTTAAATCTTGCCCTCAATTTTCAGACAGGAAGATATTCAGCACATATAATAGTGCTTCTAATTCATTTAATTAAAGTAATATGTATCAGCATTATGTGAAGTGAGTTTTAGCTATTAGGAAAAGCTAAATGAATTGCTGAATACATATATCGCAAACCATCAATGATAACCTTTTGGTTTTTGGCAATCAATTGTATGAGTTTTTACAAAATTTTCATTCCTGCTTTGTTAAAAACATTATACTCGTATATAACATTAATAATGTTTAATTAATTATGAACATTAAAAATGATTTTTTAAAAAAGCAATTTAATTTTCTAAAGAGGTCCATGAATGGGGTCTTTTAAAGCGAAAATCTCCGCTCTAAATCACTTTAGCAGTAATTCCAAAACAAAAAGTTCTTTATAATCTTATTCGCAGTAAATGTAAGAGACCACCGCACAACTCCGAAGGAAATGATCAATGAATACCTGATTATAACGATCTCTGTACATCTAAAAATATTTTTAATTGTTGTTTAATCTCTATTTCTACCTAGTGAAAGGGTTTGTTTTATCATAAATCTCATTAACAAAAGAAAAATCAGATTATAACGCGTATTTTTAAAAAATAAGTTTGTTTACAAATTATTAAGGAAATGAAGTTCCAATATTAATAAGAAATCAATTAATAATTAGATTTTTATTTTTAAATAATTACATACATAATTCAATTGTAAATATTTTTAAAAATTTGTTTTTACGATTAAACACATTGCAGTCTCAAAAAAAATATACATAAAATAAACCAAAAATATCATAAATAAAGAAATCCCTCTTCGGAAGCCAACGAGTCTCGCTTCAATAGTCTTTAGTCTAGCGTTATATGCAACATGAGCATTATTTAGGAAGTCACGTCGCGTCGCGTTGGTGCTCAGTTCCTTGTTAGCAATTCATTCAAAGCAGCGATGTATGTTTGTGCCATTTGGAGTGTTTCGAATTTGGAGAGTTTGCGGTCACTTCCTAGTGATGGCACCACATCCCTCAGTCGATCAAATGCATCGTTTAAGCTATTCATGCGTCGTCTCTCCCGCGCGTTTGCTGCCAACCGGCGTCGCTTTGTTATCTCAACGGGAACATTAATTGTCGGCACATTCAGCTGATAGTGTTTTGATGGGAATTCCGTAAAATTTTGCTGTTCTGTCGTCGTCGCCGTCGCTGTTGTGATCGTTTGCGGAAGATTACTGCCACTGCCTCCAAAATTCCGCGAATGGTTAGCAGAACGATGCTGATGAACTTGAGGTATTCGCTGATGATGCGCATGTGCATTCGATTGTGGCGCTAAATTATTCGCGATAGAATTATAGTAGGCAACGTCTGGATAGTAGTCGACATCAGATGGAATGATATTGGGCGGCGGCGTTGTCGTTCCCTCAGATGAAGTGTCGCTGGCCGACGATGAGAACGCAGATGGCGAGAAATGATTGTTTGCACAGAACTGGTGTTGGTGGTTGTCGTACTGGTCGTAGTAATTCGTGTCCACGGACGAGTATCCTGGATGATAATTGTGGTAGTACTGCATGCAGACGGAACTCATTCTTGCACTGTTTTCTTATTTATTTAATTATTTCACAATTTTATTTCAACGTATTTCACTGATAACTTCGCATACAGTTTGAACTAATTTACAAATTTTATACTATGTAACCTTATTGTTTACTAATTAAGAACAACGTCCATCACACTTCACGTCTTGTGATTAACTGAGATTCCGAGTTGCTGCGCGTGCGTTTAAGGCTCGTAGTGGCCGGTCCATTGATTCATTGCTATATATCTTCCACTTATGAGATGATAAAACCGATTTGTATGGACTATACGTCGAAGCGCCTTTTTCACTTTTCTTTGTCGCCTTCTTCTTCATAATATATTTTACCTGATGTATACTGATTCCTATTTTTATTCTTACCGCCTCATCTTTGTATTCGTAAATTGTAGTATCGTTTTGCACCTCTAAGGTATAGATTATGTTGCATCAGGTACCTGTTAACGTTGCGTGTTTTATTGTTCATCTCTTGCTTTGTTCCTAATTCAGATGTGATCTCGCTAATTCCACTTTACTCTTTTGGTACATTTGGATTAAATTTATATTTTCTGTATTGCATAGTCGGAAGCAAACTCCGCCTTCTGCTTAACTTTCTTGGTGATTATGGTTAAAGTGCCCATCGGTGTTTTCTTACCGTCCAAGGTAAAATGCACTTTTTTTTTGGAACTAGTTCCAATTTCATTCGGCGACACAAAACTCTTTTACGTATACAATAATTAGCAGACTAAAACGGAATATTACTCAACAATACTCAATTATCGTATATCGTACTAACAGTCATATATATTTATCATTAAATTAAATTCATTATTCTTTTATATTCAAAAACGTCGAGTCGACATTAACAGAGGCGTACCTTTCACGATATTTCGGGTGTCTAATTTAAAAAAAAAATCTGGAAATTCTACCCCTAAACAACCTAAATAATTCAATACTATGAATGTTATTAATCAGAAAATATATTCTTAGTATTAATGCCAAAATCTAAGGCATGTGAATGGCGCTAAGGTCGTAAATTAGAGGCCAGTTAAATGATGGTGCCACCCCTCTTTACCTTCTTGCTATGTGTGAAATATATACCGATTAAATTATATATATTGGTTTTCCGGCGCTACTATTATTCACACCATTTTGGCCAACCGTAATTCCTGCATTGATCTTCTCGCTCCAGCCTTCAGCTCCCAGCTGAGACCATTCTGCTAAACGATACCATTTATATTTTATCTATATCTATTCCCTTTGTGTTTTGCAAAATATAAAACCCTCAATCACAAGAATAACCATTATTTAATACATGAACTATGTTTTGATTACCTGTTTCATCCTCACTTTAAATAAATGTGTTTGTGTATCTGGGGATGAATTCGAGGTTTTATCCGGCTTTACTTTGTTGTGATATTATTTGACAATAATATTATTATTGTTTTTATATAATTGCAAATAAAATTAAACAAAAAAGGCCTGTATCCTTTTTGATATACTTATTAAATTGCCAAGATCAATTATAGAATGCATTTTAAATGATTTACCACAGAATTGCTTTATTTTTTTGTTTCTTTTTTTTTTAAATACACTCGTTTTATATATATACAACTCTACTTGATAAGAGTAAATACGAGTACTTGTATATTGTACAACCCCATATCATATTTTTTAAACAAAGATTTGATATTTTTAGTACGCATATAAACAAAGACCGGGTAATGGTTGGTTGCTCATGCCTAATGATGAAAATCGCTGTCCTTTATTGTTACAATGGTGTAAACTAATCAAATTATAAACCCTCTCGACTCGCAGCAATTTGAAAACATTATTTCTTTTCACAACAGATTTCGCGGTGGTACACCACAGCTCTCAAAATGAATGCAAGAGTTCCAGCAGTGACCCAACAATTCACCACACACAAATCACTAAACAATTACACAATGTCCCACAGACAATAGCATCGATTTCAGAATTTAATTCAAAATTATCTGCTTCGCTGGAACAATAAACAACCCTTAATAAATTCAAAGGGGCTCTAAAATGTATTTTTATTGAGTCATCAACAGCATTTCACATTGTTTAGCGGCATTTTTGTGTTTTCCAGTCTGATTTTTTTTTTCTCATCTGGCATGGTAAATTTCATACAATGCCCGCGCTATTTGCGAACGACGTGGGGGAGCGTTTTCTTTTGATTAACTAGACGACGCGACAGTGTGAAAAAGGTGTACACCAAAGCAAGACAAGAAATACGCAAAGGATTACGAATATATAACATGCAAAAATGTGAAAAGAACATTGAAAAGTAAATTATATAATGTTGTGCTATACTGACAAATGAAAATTTTCAATTTAAAAAAGCTAAATGTTTTTAAATTATTAAATTAAATGAAATATATAATTCATAACTCGAAAGAACAAAACTTTTAACGAGATATTACTCAAAAAGGTTTGTGTATTCGGTAATAAAGTCTCTTTTTTCGCCTATATTTATTCTAAATTTTATTTTTCTAATGATCAATGATTTCGTGTAGGATTATCGTGTCCAATTCCAATTCAAAAGTATGATGAGTGATGATTTTATTTAGTTTATTTGTCTTGCAAAACATTGAAGTCATGCCAAGATAACTGAATTTAAATTCGCTTTCTGTAAAAAAGTCACGAACATCATGCGAATCACGCATGATGTGTAAGTGCAGAATAAAAAAAATCCGAGATTCAATTGTCATTATTAATAATACTTTACAAAGATGTTTTAGGAAATAAATTTGAATATTCTAATTAGTTGACAAGCACCACTCCGAGGAAACCCCAACAAAAATTTGTGGAGCAACCAACTTAAAACGATTAAACCGTTGTTCCAAAAATGATTTAAAAGTAAGCTTACATACATAAAAAATACAATATCAGCTCTAACTTCTAATACGTTCCCAATTTTCTCCATCCACTGCGTCCTAAATCGATTACTTGACCACTTTGATGGATCTTATGTGGCTCTTTTCAACTTTAAAGCTTTAAAGCTTTCGCATCATTCATTTAGACTTCTACCAACGACGGTTTTGTGTTCGTATATCTTATCATATGAATCGACCAAATTTATAAATATTTTCTGTTTATCAAAGTAAGTATGCAAGTCAATTTACGTTTGTGTTGGAATCGATAAAGTGCCGGTATTCGAGTATGTATATATGGAAAATTTACGGGCAATGTGTCGTAATCCATCATGCTCCTCGAAAGCTGTACAGCAGATAACAAGGGTTTGCATGTTAAGGTCAGCCAGATGACAGAATGTAAATTATTGATCACTTGAGATAAGTTGAACGGCTGAGTGCCCCAGCCTCTATTTGCCGCATGATGAATGGAGTTTTTGAAAAGTATTGGCGTATAAATTGACGGAAGTCTGTTATAGGGGTAAATTTGAAAGAGGATTTTTACATAGTTTTTATACTTTAGTTTATATTCTAAAGAAAAAAAATTGTTTTCATTTTATCTAAGGAGCCTTCACTTCTTATACGAGTATCTTTATATGTACTCTTGAAAATTCTGCATGCTATAAATTGTTCAAGAATACATATAAAAACGTTTGTTTATCTGGTAATTACCATCGTAGTGTACAATTTTGCAAACGAATACTGTTCTAATATACGAGTTCATGTACAGAATTTATATTTTTGCTTAAGACATTTGTAATTAATGAGATAAATTGCTTTCTGGCGGTTGGTAAACAAGGAATTGTTATTGCAGTTGAATGTTGTAAAATAATTAATTAAAAATCGTTTGCATTGCAACTGTGAAGGTATAGTTTGTAAGACCGTTTCCGTTTGGAGATTTTCTTAAGTTGTTCTGTATGTTTTTAATGCAATATGCGTACAAAGAAAGTTAAGTAGATAAATGGAAACTTTACCGTCAAAATAAAATAAAATTAATTAAAGAAGAAATAATTACACAAATGAAAGATATTAATAATATTTTCATATTTAAAACATTAATTACTTTTCCAATGTGTTTTTTTTCTTATATATATATATATATATATTTATACCCCCCTTGTTTATGGATATGTAACATAATATAATTATTCGTTTCCCATGATCCGAAAAAAGTATAGTCTAGGAAAAATATAGGTTCACCCGTCCATCACATGTCCATTGTCCATCCGTCCTTTCTTTTGGAACATGCATGTTGTTCAAATCAAAAAAAAATTGTTTTCAATATCACGCTCAATATCTAGTTTTATGTAATTTTCTCGAAAACGGTCCAACATATTTTGTAATTTTTACATATGTTAAGCAATTCGTCTTAAGATCTTTGCTGAACATGACAAGGTCTTACAAACATTCCATCAATGTTATTCCATCGCATTTTTGCATAAAATGTCTTGAAACCGAAAGGAAAGTAGTGCAAATCTCATTATTATATTAAATTCATAATTTAATTATCTTTAATTACGAACACATCCCAAGTAACATTTTGTGTTCCCATACAGCATTTCCGACATCATATTATCTTGTCTTTGATCTACTCATTCTAATTTGGCTCGAGAATTCTACGTTGCTTGGTTCTCTCCAATGTTCAATCAACATAAAACTTAAGTATTGTCTACAATTTTATTTCATATATACCAGCCTTTATTTTTTCTCTAAAAAAATGAGAAGGCGAATATATATGTGATCTTATTATACGACTGTTTTTGACAAAAAATTCTAATAATACAGAAACACGTTTTAACACTCTGTCTGTGATATTTCGTCACACATTGTTTTGATGGTGTGTTGATGTTTTACATAATTGTTGAACTCAGCAAGGCAAACCTTTTTATTAAAAATACCAAGGTAAAAAAGTTTAGTTTTCAAGGTCAAATGATATTTTGTTTTGTATATCTTATAAACGGTCCACTTTTCGACCATTATATATTCTACCTTATTGTGGACTTTATTGAGACTTACAACTTTACTGAATACATCAAGACAACACGAATACGTTTTCAAGGTCAAAATTTCATTTTTGCAAACAATTTTTTCTCTTTTAACCTGTCTATATGTCTATATGTGTTTTTGAGATTTAAAGACCTTCTTCAGACACATTTTTTTTTCTTCTATAGTTCTAGTTTATTACCGTGATTAAGCATAACATTTTTTAACAAAAAATTGAGAAAATTGCAAGGCATTTACACTTTGAGCAAAGACGTAACTTCTATTAATAACCTAAGACATAATTTATACAACTTTATAGCAAATCTGTTGCCCAAACCTGAGGGAGTCAACCAAAAGACATTCATCAATACCACTAAACTGACAAATTTGTATGGAAGGTAGGTGTAAAATATCGTAATCATTAGATATGATTATCCATGTATAATTTATCTCTCGCTTATAAGTCTGGTCATGTACAAGATACTTTTCTGAATTTATAAATACCATTGTCTCAATTATATGTTCGCGAATAGTTCACGTTCAAGTGCAATTGAGTTGAAGGACAACTTCAATTAAAATCTGAATATTGGTTAGTGGACTAATTAAAGTTCTTCTACCATTTCAACTCGAAGGAAAATCTAATCAGAAACTTGTGTGTGTGTCAATGTGTTCCGACTCGCAGAGTTGCTACTCAATGAAACTTTTCCCAAAATCGGTAATTGAAATTTGAAAATAAAACGATATTGCAAACCATCTTCTGAAAATTGAACTTCGCTAGAATTTGGCACACCATCTGCAATATGACAAATATAATTGAGCTCAGTGCGACATATTACTCTTAAATTGAGACATTCGACTGGTTGCGTTAAACTATTTTTGTTATATTGTTTGGTATAACTTACAATTATTGCATTATGGACTTCTTTATGTTGTTGATTTATTACATTTAACAATATTTAAAGATAATGGAAAAAATTTACCAACATTTTGCTATTATGTATATAAATTATAAACATTAAAAAAAAGATTTTTATAATTAACTAATTTACGAGATTTAGTTAATATTATATTGTTCACTATTTGTCAGAGATTACAGATGATAAATATTGAATAATTCATTGTTACTATTGTTTTATTTATACATTTTTCCTTTTTTCGTCAGAAGCACTTCATACTTACATATATTTTATGTATCCAGCCTATATGATTTTTTTTTCTCAAAAAAAACGTTATGCGGTAGTATGTGTATTCTTGTTATCCGACTTTTTTGAAATTATTTCTTTAACTCTAGGTCTATATAAACTTTTGTGCCAGCTCTCCCTGCCGCGTGTTTTAATATTTTTGTTGATACTAAATTTTTTTAAATCTCCACAAACTTCCATTGATGCAAAATTAAAACACGCGGCAGAGATAAAGTTAATATACGTTCAACTCTTAAATGTGTCCTTAAGACAGGATTTCAAAAATAATAGTCAAAACTTATCTTTTTTGGAGGAAGGAAGATCAGAACTTTTCGGTTTACAGATATTTTTTCTAGACCACTTTGGGATCAAAAAAAGTCAGACATCAAGATTACATATAATATCGCCTTTTCGTTCGATCTGCTGGGTACGTACATATGTATATAAATTAATATACAATACATATTTTTGTAGATTTATTTTTATGAACCTTGTTTTAGAAACAAATATTTATGACAGCTATTAGCCAAATCGAATCTTTATATGGCTTACAAAGTCAGTATTGAAAAATGCTCCAATACATTTTGGTTTGGCTAATACAAAATGTCACATTCATCCAATTCTATTCAGATGCCCAGAACGAATTCATGATTCAACAAAAACGTAGCAGCATTGAGCATATATTTATGTACAGGCATTCAAGTGTTTGCATATTCTACATATTTAATCAGGAAATAGTCGAAATTCGATAGTCTATAAATCCATATCCAAATAGAGGGTGCCATAAATGGGGGCTTGATTTAGCTTTCTCAAGTTTACATAATAAATGTCATCTTTTCTCCATCTACAATTCGGTTATATATGAAGTTACGAAATTGTTTGTTTAAGGCCGTTGAAATAAACTGAAATCTCGTCGTGTATAGTGGCACACCAGCGAAGTGGCATTTTGCTGTTTCTGCATGATTTTCATATTATTTACCGCATACAAAAAAATTACGACAATGGGGTGCACTGTACACGAGTTGAGACTTGCATAATTTTGGACTTTTTACTCGACATATTTTGATTGTGTTTCAGTATTGCAGTATAAATGGTAAATGTGTCCAGGATCGTGTCTTAAAAATTATTAACGACTTTCGCCTGAAAAAAAATCTTTAAAAAAAATCCGTAATTGTTGAAAGGCTCGATCGTTATAAAATCACCGCTTCTCACACTTAATTGCATGTATACGCAACATGTTCAGTGTTCATGTATGCGGTCAAATTTGTAACCCTTTAAAATGTTGCACACCATGTTGCATGTCCTCCGCAAATTTAATGTTATGCGAGTCTTTTAAGCAGAGTTTTTAAATGTTTGTTGGTGGACAGCACATGTGCTTGGTAAATAATTAAAATCATGCCACGTGCAAACATGAATCACCTCAATCGCTCGCACTTTGCGTGCATGTAGGTATATAGTTAACTGCACAAGTAATTGTAAGCGTTGGCCAATTAGCTTACGGGTCAGTGATTGATGTTGTTCATTTACATATGCTGCGTTGCATTAAAGTAATTGAGTTCAAGAGGATATTGTGTCACCAGAACATAAGTTTTTTAACCTATCACAGTTACAATGTTGCAGATTACAAAATGGTTGCTAGTGAAATTTCACAATGCACACTCTTCCAATGACTTTCAATGGCGGTAAGCTTAATTAGAATATATTTTCAGCTTAACCAAACGTCACCAAAGTTTAGTATGTGATATAGCAGGTCATACCAACAAATACATTTTTTAATTAAAGTAAAAAAATAACAACTTTTTACAACTTTCAATTCAACTTGATAATTGAAAATATGTATCTATAATGCTATCTATAATACCGTTTATTTTCGACGATTATTTCTTCTATACTAATAAAGATCGTATTGAAAGTAACAACTTTGCTAAATATGTCATTTATGGTAAATGCAGTTGGCACGTATGTATGTATGTATAAAATAATAACCCATTCATTGTTTGCATCCACAGTAACAATTTTAACGTCTTTGCATTTTCAATATTTTTATGGATTTTTTTTGTGATAAGTTTATGAAGCTGCATTTAACAACAAACGGCAAAATACGGTAAAGGTAACCCTTTTAAAAGATGCCCCGAAAGCACATGCACATTGTTACTGCATGAACACATACGTATTTATATGTATATACATATGTATATATAGACGATGCGGGCTAATTATAAATGTAAAAGCCACACGATATGCTTTTGCATTTGAATGGCATTACTTATTCGTTTTTGGCTTTAAAGTTTGCCTTCGTGTGCAATTTTCTCTTCAGAACGAGCTAAGCTCTTCACGCTTTATTAATTAGAATGTCCTGTAGAGAGGGAGACAAATTATAGTTGCATGTAATTGTTAGTTAAGCCAAAGTATTAAAATTTATTTTAATTATAATCTTATAGGATAAGGGAATTGTGAAACATTTAAAGTGCCCTTATGATTTCTTTTAATCTGTGTAATTGAAAGCATATATTTGAGCTGAGCTGCTATATCGCTGGACAAAAGCTAAGACGCGCTTAGTCGGCTCAAGATGTAGAATCAACAGCTAAATATTAAGTAGTAGAGTATAACGAGTAGTAGAAATATAGAGTATGATAACGATCACGCTGCAAGCTGCATTTATCTTCATAGAAGAAAAGCTACGAGGATAGGTCAATGACATTGGATTGGCATACGAGTATAGGAAGGACTACTTGATAACTTAAAGAAATAATTTTACAGGGCGAAAAGAAAAAATAGAAGCAGTGAGGCTTCGTAAAGTCCTCACTGAAAACACGAGAATGCCAACATTCCTACAAAAAGCGAATTGGAGCTACCCATAGGATAATATTAAATGTTTTAACATCCATTTTTCAAAAAAAAGCTTATTACTATGTATGACACAATTGGTCGGACTTAAGTCGAGAGAGAAACAACTAGGTTAAAAAAGATGAAGTAGGCAATCAGTACGAGTTCACATTGTACAAAACAGCATTCGTAAGTGATACGAGAATGCAAGTAATGATGCAAAGAACTGGTGTGACACTTGCTACCATGATAGGAATCAAAACGTGTTTCCTTATCGTTAATTTATTTTGTCAAAAAGTCGGATAACAACCGCATATGTTTTTTTAACAGATTTGCTGGGAACGTTTATAAACTAAAAACTATTTAAGCAATCAAAAATTAAAATTATAATTACAATTTTACCCTTACTTTAAAAAAAATGATTTGATAAAGTAATAGTTTGTTTTGGCTACATATAAGAAATTTGCATGTACTCGGATTAATCCATATGTCAACACCCTTAACAATTAGACCTTTTGCTTTAATTATCATACACACAATCAAATGTAAATTTTCTAGAAAACTTTCTATGAATAAACTAACCACCACGTATGTGTATTTGAGATAAATATTCATGAATCATGACTTAAATAAATTGGCAGCTAGCTTAAACTAACTAACTTAATTTGGACATCCAACTTCAGTTCTGAAGGCAATACTGGAAACTCCCCAATCATGTGTGGTACAGTAAATTTTGCAAATGAATTGTTGCAATTTAATTCCATATATTATGTATACCTTCCTCATTTCCATATACTAGTTCAAATCGTTTTAAAACCCACATCACACATCAGTACAGGTACCAATAAATGAGTTATGCAACGTTTATATATTCAGTTTATTGACTGCGTGTTCATACGAAAATTCATATATGTAATTCAATTTGTGTGATATATTGCATACATTTGAAGGCATCATCATCTACAATTAATTTACAAAAAGCATTTTAGAAAAATGTTGATTAAATTTTTTTTTAAGTATTTTTATGCGTCTTTCCATTATACATATATAATGAAAAACATTGATAAATTCACGTTCCTATAAATAAAATTCTTTCAATAGACATTAAATATTATAATTATTGCATTTATCAGCAAAAAATGATATAACAACCATTTTCGATTGCCTGCGTGTCTACAATGGAAGTCACTCGATAAAATTAAATAGTCCTACCAACCGACGCGACGCATCGTCTTTAAATACTCTAAGAAAATGGCTACTAAAAATTTTGTAATCGAAAAAGTTTACATCTTAGCGATTCTGACATTTACCCAACAATGCAATTATATAATATTTAAAACTCGTGCCTTGTAAAATTTTGTTTTATAATTCTGTTTTTACATAATATAATTTAAATTGAATCAACCGTGGCAAAATGGTTGAAACCTTGTGTTTTTTGTTGGTTGTTTTCTTTAATGGATGTATGATCGAATTCGAACCTGTAATAAAAACATTTGAGATTTTCACTTGTACAAATTCACCTCGTATTCCTATGATTCGGTTTCATGAAACAAACAGACGTAAAATTTCAATTCCTGTGGTGTCCACAGGAATTGAAATTTTACGTCTGTTTGTTTCAAGAAACCGAATCATAGGAATACGAGGTAAATTTTTGTACAAGTGAAAATCACAATACAAGCTCATTGCAGGACAAAAAGATAATACATTAGTGTTAAACCATTGTGGTTTGAATTCACGGTTTCCTAACGACCCTCATTAATTTCTTTGCTTTTGGAAAAGAAATGGAAAACCGAAGTCTAAATTTGAGGGTGCACTGCATGTATTATGTAGTATATACACACGCAGTGTGTCGCTGCGGTGCGGCTTGGCAGGGGTGGGGGAGGTGTATCAAGCGTGAAAATAGCAGAAGAAAAAAGTAGCACATTTAATTCACCCTCTTGGGCATAAAACATTCTGACCAAAAGGCTTTTGTCCTCTTAATATAATAGATTAGAGCTTTTCCTTTGTTATACAATGTAGCACTAATTACAATCTATTTGACAGTATAACCCTCTGAATTCAAGAACATTATCTGCTATAGTAGGTTATCTTCTGAATTTTAAGATAAAGAAATAAAATAAATCTGCAACAACCAGTTTTGTTTGTTATGAAAATCAAAACAACAATTTCTTACATATACTATTACATAAATTTGTTGTCGAAAATTTGTGTTCTAAGAAATAGAGGAATCAATAATTGTATTGTTTTATTATATAACGCGGAGTAAGATAAGTGAGTTTAACATGCCGCGGCTCGCAAAACTGATATAAAATTCGCTAAAAGCTAGTGAGACTTAGGCTTTCATGTGAAACATTAAAAAAAGATGAAGATAAAAATTAATTAAATACTTGTGTTATACTTGTTATAAATTGTAAGTTGTAAAACAATGCAAAACGAATAAATTATAAAAATTCATACTCCACAGCAATTTATATTTTCTACTACGAAAAATCAATTTTTTTCCGAAATCATTGAAAGCTATTTAAAGGTTATATAATAATATAACCGAATTTTAGAGTCTGATGTAGGATGCTGGAGGAGCATTTTAATTTTTAGACATTACTTCTGTGATTTCTTTGCTTTAAAACTTGCAAACGGCTAGATTAAATAAAACCGAATTTTAACATATGGGTTTCAGTTTTATTCTGAATCGTACCAGTTCTGTTTAAAATGTAGTTATATGAGAAAAACAAAGCAGTTTTAAATAGTGGTTAATACACACTTTGTTAAATTCACAATAATACGCATTGTCCAACAATTCCTGTTTTAGTGCCTTATACTCATAAATTTACCACAATGCAAATTTCTAAATTGTCGTGGAGTAGTATTCCGTTAATTTGTTAGATCCCGAATTGCCAAACGTAATTGGTTTCCTTAAAGTACGCATAAATTGTTGACACTGTTGCATAGTTGCTTTCCATTGTCTAAAATTGGTATAACATAGAATAATGCATTTCAATAAAACCCCAAACACAAATGCAGTGTATTGGCCGAATTACGCCCGTACAGTGTACACGGTCGGCACCAGATATATGCATATATGTACCAATCCGCCTTGCACACTCTGCATGCATTTGCAATGGAGCTCAGAAGTTAATGGCTCAAAGTGGTTCAGAATATCAGAGCGTACATGGCCGCATGGAGTAAATAATTCCCTGCGCCTGAATATCAGTCCGTTTTGCTCCATTGAATTAACAATAATAATTGTAACCTCGGCAATAAGAGATCCTCTCATCCCGACCCTTGTGACCACCGGTTGACTTTTTCAATTGTAAAGAGCGGTTGTCGAACTAATGGCCTAGAATAATGGCTCCTGACTTTGCGCTTGAATATTCCAAATATCCTATGTGCATACTGTACAGCCGACGCACAGCATGTAGAGCCCAGAATTCGCGGTTGCTCTATATATGCGCGAATCCTGTGATTTACTTGTTTTTATTGTCAGGCAATATCTCTGCCAAACCGATATCCGCTTGATTGCCTAAAGAGCAATTTGTCTGGCAATCAAATATGGCCGATATAGGTTGTTTAAGTTGCTGGCGTTTGATGTAAATGCACACACGAGCCAGAAGGACTTTTGAAAACGGAATGCAAAAGATTTATTTATCGCATGATCATCATGATCAAAATCGGTAAATTTTAGCACTCCGCCAAAAAAAAATGTAACAAATATCATTAGTCACAGGAGCTTAAAAAACTGTCAGACAGTCTCTTATATAGGCTTTGAGTACCAAATGGTGAGATAAACTTAAAAAAGACAAATTAATGGTTTATCAACTGTCATTTCTTCAAGGGGGAATCGCGCTGACCTATTTCTATTTGTCTGTTCTTCGTTTCTATTTCGTTTTTACTTACTTGAGAATAACGACGTCCGCAGACACTTTTTTTAGTTGCTGGCAATCACTGGAAGTGGTGCATACTGCAATATAGATAATTTTGTATAATCAACCATTCCTTCTGTGCACCTGCTACACAGCGTCGCTTTGATTGATAATATGACTATGTTTATAGTTTTTATAGGCGAGATGATGCGGACTTTTATAGTTTTTTTGACGCAGTTGCCGTGCGCATTGTCCTGATATGTCGCTTCAGAGTGGTAGATTTACATACGTTGTTAAATCTTGTACTCATTTTACAACATCTGAAACACTAAATTAATGTATTGACATTTGTTTTACATGATACCAGATACATTTATTAATTTTTTTGTTGTTGTACCAAATGTTATATTTATCTGTTTATATATAGTTTTACAATTCTACTCAACTAGCGGAACCGGCACATGCACATTTTTTCTAATTAATAAATATTATTAATAGTTTAATTGTATTATTTTCATCAGGTCAGTGTCTTTTTTTTGAATTTTGTTGAAAACCTGAGCAAAATCCAAAGGGTACTCTCCAAAAGAAATTTTCAAAAGGTTTTGTGGAAGAAATCTGAAATAAGCATTGTTCAATTGTCTATCTATGTAGTATATTACATATTCCGGTCATTTTTTTTTTTAAACGTTAATAAAGTGTACACTAAACCGACACATTCCGCAGCTTCGTAAAATATCGCTATAAATTTCTCAAGAGAATGAAAATTTCATTAAAATTTCCGATGCAATGTGCACACCCGCCGAGTGAACATTCAATATTGATGTCATTACTTCTATAATTTAACTCGCGCCGCCCCGGTTTGGCATCCGTATACCCATACATCTATATCCATCCACGAACCATAAGTAATTGCAAGATATCCTTGAAGAAGCATCTTGACGGGTGGGAAGTGTTTGCCTGCAATTAAATTTCCAAATAGCATAAATCTCCTTGAATAAATTACTTCCATCACTCCTTTCGCCGAGAGTGCTTAAGATGTAGTAGGACGTTTTCCGTAAATAGCACAGAGCATCATCTGCTTGTGGTTTTTGACTAATTACCTTTTGCGAAATTCATCAACAGAGAATGAAACGACATTTGTGTTTTATTTGTTATGAATAACACAATTTTGTCATAAAGTTTTAAGAACCAGATGAACTTTTATAAATGGTAGTAATTTTTTCATGTAAAATTTGATCTTTTGACTCTTAATTATGATTACTTGATAAATAAAGATATCTATGCTTGTCTAACAAACATCACTGTAAGTAAAACTGTATGATAAAAATGTGACGCGCATTCAAAACAAATGCAAAGTTTTGCTCTGAATCTTATGTTAGTTTAACTCCAAGATTAACCATATATAGATGTGTTATTTTTGTGTATATATTATTCGGTTTTATACTGCTTTTACAATTTTAACACAACATTGTTTTGCAAAATATAAGCGGAACCATTGAAGTAGAATGATCATATTATATAAGTGCAATTAAATTAACGAATTATCAGCTTCAATTATTTAGAGAATATTGATACTAAAGAAGAATAGTGATTAGCGTAAATTCAAGTCGATCATCACAATGAAGGCAGTTTTAATTAGGATTGGCGTACCCTACACTCCGGTATCGGATATGGGAGATGTTATTGCAAAACTGACCTAAAAATATGAACTCTCACTGGAAAACAGTAATAGCAAAAAGATCGCGTTTCAGCCAGATTCTGTTTTTGACCGAAATCAAAGATTCAGTGGATTCATATCATTTTGGAGTAGCTTCACAACACAGTGTATCTTGCGCGGTCGACTGGGACGGTTGTCTCAATAAATTCAAAATATTTCAAGTTTTTAAATTTAACTTAGTGCGATTAAACGACATTGGTATACTTGCATACAAGTAAAACCGTTAATATTATGTTATCAAAGTCATCTTTAGGTTTGCTGCTATCAGCGGTATTGCTGTCACAAACTGCATGTGCGAGAACACCAGTCAAACATAACAAACTAGTGACAGAAGAGAAACGTCCAACCGATGAGCCGAAAAGTTTACGTGTTCGAGAGTTCCACGGAAACACCGCAGCCACTCTAGACTGGTTGCCTGTGCCAAACCAAAGTGTTCGTGGAATACTAAAGGGATACATTGTCATCACCTGGACAGCTGGAATGTATTCGTCGGCCTCACAAGAGACAATAGTGCGCGGCAACTTGACGGAGGCATTTGTGCAAGGTCTCAATCCATTCCGTATGAACTACGCGCAGGTACTGGTTTTCAATGGGCGACATAAAGGTCCTCCCGGTGAGCCAATAAGTTTTTTCATTCCTGACGAGCTGCCCGAACGCGTCGAATTTTTGGACGTGTACCCTCTCGGCCGTAATGCCGTTTTGATGCGCTGGAAGAAATCTGAAAATGAACATGACATCGGCTTCCAAATTCACTACACGACGCTTAACGAGAATTTAACAGAAATTGAAAATTTGAATGTGCTGGAAATCCACGACAAGACCACGCGGAGCGCTAAGCTAAGTCATCTGGAACCAAACACAGACTATAAAATTTATATTGCGACGCGTTCACGCACCGGTCTCAGCATGGACACACCTTCTGCTGAGGTAACTACGTTGTTGGGTGAGGCTGAAGTGCCCGATGTGCCGGACTTCACTTGGCGACTTATAGCATCTCAAGACGGACAAGCCAAAATTAGAATACAGTGGAAGCCGGATATTTTGCGTAGTCCCGGTGCGTCGTTTTTTGCTGAATACAAACGAGGTGGCTCTAACGTTTGGCACCAAACCCCACATGAGCTAGAAAAGGATTACCAAATTTTCGACAAACTATCGCTAAATACGCCATACGAGTTTCGCGTGGTTTCTGTTGATGGTCAATTCTCCACGAAAAGTGCTGCTCGCTTGGTGATGATTCCAGGTGACAACAAACCAATTCATAAATAGGTTGCCTAATTTTTTTAAATAGTTTTAATTTCTAACACGCATCTTTTTGTTAGATGAGTACACAGTAACAAGGAGTCGGGCGTCCCTTACCAGCGGTCGATACGAATCAAAGTTCTATGCCAGAAACAATAGCACGCGAATTCTCTGCATGAAATGGTTCGTTTTCATTGCGCTGTTTCTTGTACGACGGGTTTATTAGTTATTTAAGGAGCAATTTGCGCAAGTTGACCTAATTATACAATACTTAATTAATGTATTTTAAAGAATAAATGTATTTTTATAAAATGTACGTAAAATCAGCCTTATAAAATGAAATTTAGAAAATAGTTAATGAATATAATACATACATATGTAATAGTTTGCAATAAAAAGCATTCTCATTTAATAACATAACCGTTGCTTTACTGACCATCGCGACTCGCGTCATTCAAAGTTTGAGTAATTACTAACCCAAACCAGTAGTTATTTTGCAAACAAATAATCTAAACAGCAAATTAGACATACAGAGATAAATTATGTGGGTATACTTGGAAGTATGCGAACGACCTCCTAGTAGAATTATGTAGTGACAATTCCCACGATGTTATCAGGTTTCTGTTATGAATTCATGACGATTTGTGTTATCGCGAGCAAAAAAAATCTGCTTTAAATTGGATTTCGGCACCTCAAACAATAATTCTTTAACTTATTTTATTTGTTGTAAATTTAAACAATATAATGAAAATTATATCCTACTAACCTAAGATACTTTTTACTAATATTTTGTAGTTGAGTTGTTTACCAACCTTGCATCAAATCTGACGGTACTTGAGCGCTTACTTGGTTCTTGTATCAACAATTATTGTGTTGATTATAAAAAAAAATAGTACCTGACTTTAAGACTTTAACTAATCTAAATAACGATATCAAAATTAAGAAAAATTTCTGTCACGTCTTGAATCTTCAATCTGTGTTATTTGAATCGTTGATATTAAACATTTTCGTCTTCAAAATTATAGAACCGTTGATTTTATTTCTCAAAGTAATCAGCAAATATTGCTCGGCATGCAAAAAGAAACCTTCACAGTGTGGCATAATGTATTTAATGTATAGAGTACGGGCTGGGCAATTCAACAGCTAGAGTTGTGTGTTCTTTAGAAATGTGTCCCCAAAACTTCGCCAATTCATGTCATGCTCATATACTTTTTTCTCCCCCATCGAATCAAAATGAATAATGCCACAACAGAAAAACAAGTCCGCATACGTGAGATAAATAGGGAATAAGCTTGACAGCAGAATAAACAGCTTATGTGATTTTGTCAACCTTGGGTTTTTTCCCAGACACATTAATTTAGTTGGATTTGTTGTATATTTTTGGCAACCCCCTTCTTGTACGTCTGCTTTTGTATGTTACTGAATGGTTTCCGACAATTGAGGACTTTTTGTTTTTTTTGCAGTATGAAGCATTTAACAATGATTCAGTTGATTTGCGCATAGTTGTAATCAGTGGTGTGATTCACCAATAATAATTTTCGCGACATTTGTTTATTAATTAAACAGTAGGATAAGGCATTAGCACAAAAGTGAGTATTAATTTTTAATCAACTCATTTTATAAATAATAATATAACAATTCAAAGTATAAGTACGTGTTTTGATTTATGTATCTAAATAAATGAGCATCACTCTTGAACTACATCAGAATCATTTAATTACAACTTCAATGTTTTTACCTAACAGCATCCTTCAAATTTACACTATGTGTGAACATGCATTTACATGAAATACATTGATTATATTAAAATTTAATTTTCATATTCTGATGATGTTGTTTTTGTGGAATTTAATTTTTAGATTAGGCAGCTTTTGTAAAATTATCTGCGAAAATAGTAGTCGCAGTTTTTTGAAAATAAAATAATATAAAATATAAAATATAAAATAATTTTGGCGAAGTAAAATTCATCAGCCACGCAAGATGATTATATGTTTGCATGCAGTCAGAACCAAGACTGCCCATAAATTTTTTTTGTCGCACAACATAAATATTTTCAAAAGCAAATTAACGTTGAACACGCTAACTTGTTGCAATCATGGATTATGGAAAGCTTATGTATACTTAATTGTATGTTTGCTTTGACATAAAACCAGCTAATTCAAACTTATTAAGTAGACAACTTCCTTTACAAATAGCATTTCATACAAGAACAAAGAGTTCTTAGTTTATCGCCACTTTTGTATTGCAAGTTTTCTGACAAAAAATGCATTGCCCAACAGAACATTTTACTGGTTTATTATTTTAAATAATTATAATTTAATCTATACATTTTTATTTGGTACCACGAAGTTCTTGTAAGCGTTAAAATTAATACAAAAATGAATTCTAAAATTCTAAATCTCATTAAATCGTTTTTTTTTTTTTAAACAGCCAATTTAGATACTTGTTTTAATAGGAAGCTGTAAACGCTTTCACAGCTCACATAAAGCATTCTCTTGAGTTCTAAATTTGCCCAGTGCCCTCTTGAATGCTCATACCCAATCCAGACGAAAATCTAGCCTTTAACTGAATTGCGAATTGGCAACACCTAATTTCATTTCTTAAACAACTTGCTACGTGTTTTGAATAAAATTTCTATTTGCAAAACGTGCCCGCTTCTCCAATAAGAAAATCTTTAAGAGGGGAAACGTTTGGAATGAAATTGAATTTTCTGTTTTGAAGCAATTTCCTTCGAAGGTATTGCTTGTGCTGCAGCTCTTCAAAGTTCGTTTATATACACACCACACCATTTGTTGTAACTTTATTTTAAAGTAAATTCTAGGAAGTTGTGATTTTCAAGTAGTTTTTCAAAATGTTTAACCCTGAACAGAGCATTTAATAAGTTTTATTTTCGTTAGTATGTATACACACATATGCATTTATCTGCTGAGGTCATCACCGAAGCGAAACGAATACTTGTAGTGTCTGTTGTTCGCGACGTTGAATTTTGTTCCAATACAATACTTATTTTTTATAATTCCACAAAATATAAATAATAAAGATTTAGGCCACAGAATTTGTAATTAACAAGTAAGCATCAAACAATTACAATTGAATTTATTGCATAAAAGAGAATTGTAATCAAACCAGATGTTGAAGCTTCAATGCAATTATCTACCCTTTATATGGTTCTTAATTGTGAGAAAACAAGAAACATAAGGTGAGTTTAAACTGCTTCGAGCGCAAGTTGATAATATCTGGTTGAATATTTATTGCACAAATTGGCAAACAGATTTGCATATCTACCAGTACACAACTTGTCAAGGGCACGAATAGGGGATGATTCCAGGACGACAATCCTGATTTTAATGACGGACATAATCAATAACTAGTTGCAAAACACGAAGTAACAGCATTATTTTAATTTAGTCGCGGTGAAAACTAAACAATTTGTATGTGCTGCTTTTAGTTTACTTAGCACCAAGCATATAAAATTTAAAGAAAAAACGATATGCAGTAGTAAGAATGTATTCTTGTTATCCGGCTTTTTTGACAAATAGTTTTAATTATGTAGAGACACGTTTTGACAACAAATGATCCTAAAAATGTGGTCCGGAGAAAAACTGTAAAACGGTAATGATTTTTTGGAAAAATTTAAAACCCATGCACTCTGAAACCGTCTTGTTTAATGTTTTGACAATGTTTTACATTATTGTTTAACTAATATATAATAATAAATTTTATATTATACAACTTTAATAAAATATGTCAAGGTCATTATTCTTTTTTTTTTTTTATTATCATATTTCAATTTCTTTGATTTGTAGGTTTTAAATATACCATGTCAAGGTCTTAGAAATAATCATTCTGAGAGATTTTAGTATCTTTGCTTAGCGATCTAGAGACTAGAACACCTTGAAATTGGATATACATATTCTTTGCACCCACAAACTGATATCAAGCAAATGGTTTTATCAGATAACCAAATACATGTCTAATCCTTGCTATATTTGAAATTCTAGTTTCACTTTGGAAGCAGCTTTTCTTATTATAAACTTGGAAAACTTTTTGAAAATAGTACTAAAGATGCTATTTGGTATAAATGCGATAAAATAACAACAAATCTTCAAATCTCTTTTCTAAAGCTTAACGTAAAGATTTGAATACTTGGGAAAACTTGAATGAATTTTCTCCGATTAATATTGTTTGGTGCAGAAAAAACTTTCTCTGTTTATTCGAAATCGCGCATATTCTGCTTTTATCTGTAGCATTTTGATGGCTACGTCTTATTCTGAGCTTATAATGTTTGACATCCGTTTTGCATTAATTCCCATTCAGTCTTGTCTTAAATGAGAAATTCCTGTTTTGTGTTTGAACCATTATTCCCAGAGAGGGGTGAGCAGGTAAACTTTTCAACAATAAATATAATTTAAGGAATTTGCATTATGCAGGGAAATACTGTAGTCATTCCACTTCGATAAATAGATATCAATGGCGTTTCATACGAGACGTATGTATACTTTGGTGTTGTTAGAATTTCTTTTGTCATTATGGTATACTGCATATTTAAAATTAACAAACTTTTTCGAAGTCTCGTCCTCGCACTGTTTAAACGATTGAATTCTTGTAATCGATAGAATAAAAAAGTTATGCAAGCCGGATTCTTTAAAGAAATGTTATTAAGTATTTGTCCCAAACATATTGCGCACAAAATTCGACCACGCTACTTCAATGCACTTGTTCTTTGTAAACAATGATCAGCTATTCTTCACAACAATAATAATTATTCAATCTAAAACAACAATGAGTAGCAGTAAGGAACGAAAACAGCGAAAGAAACCCAACACATAATATAACGATGACCTCAATGAAGTTGTTTATTTGCTATGGAAAAGGATTATTCTCTTGAGATGTCTCGTCCTTGGAGATTGGAGATTTTCATCGCATAATTTCTGGAATTTGCTGCTACGTGCCATGAATAACAAGTAGCGAGACAATAAATTCATGCAAAAGTAAAACATCTGAAGTGAGACGAGAAGCGTTGTTGTGTTGCACTGTATTACGTCGCGTCGTGTTGCCTGCGTCGCGTCTTCCTCTTACGTGATCATACTTGCACTCTTCTTTTGGAAAACAAATTCTTTTGTAATACTTGAAAGAAAATAAATATATCTTCAATTTCATGAAATGGGATAATTATAGCAATTTAATTTTGATGTAAGAGTTTACTATAAAGTAAGTAGTTTTAAGATTTTTGATGCATATAACTTTCGACTTTTAGACTTTAATGTGCACGTAATGAAACAGAATATACTATAATAAAGATGTCGTGACTGGTTGAACGATTTCCATATGAGATAAGAAGGCTTGTGTGTGCGTATGACGTAACATGTATTTATATTGTTTCTTAATTCACCCCTTTTTACAATGTAATTAATCTTCCTTACCGTAATGAAGCCGACTTCCTTCATGTGACATTTTACTTAACTAAACTGTTGTTTTCTTGGAATATTTATGGGATGCAGATGTTAAGTTAGTTGTATTTATCAGAAAATGAGGAGGTAATTAATGAAATTTTAAAAAGAAATGTGTCTGAAAAACGACATCAATTAAAATAAACTGGGTAAACTAGTATGTATATTATATGTACTCTCGTTATCGGTTTTATTTTGGATACAAAACGTATGTACATTGTATAAAATCGTTCTTCTACTAAAAATTCTAATGACACAGAAAAATGTTTTCATATTGATATCCCAGAACCAAAAAAGAGTTCCGCAATACTCATCCATTTGCCTACGCGTTTAATTTCTCTAAAAAATAGGTTTTAAGTTGCTGTA
>JANSTS010003998.1:0-69452 GCA_026546915.1 Sylvicola fuscatus
GGGGGGGGGGATTGTGTGACAGTTGGCGTGTCCCAGAGGCATAGACAGATTCGTGCATGTTTCAAATATACCTACGAAACGTCAAACAGAAGTATTTTTAAATATCGGGAGACCATTGGTGGAAGCAGCCCTTGATGTCACTCATGAAACATTATAACATCATATTTTCCACACATTTGTCACAATTTATTGAACAATCATAAACAATAGCCACCTACCTATAGGTGATTTAGATACACAAAGTAGCCCGGCTTGGCGATAGACAATGGCTGGGTAGTTCTTTGAGGCATTTGCTTGTTTATTGTTGTTGTTCTAGGCGATGTACGTACATCAGATGTTTGTAGAACGTGTGGTCGATGGATTTATGGTGTTGATGGATATGGCAGAGCCAACCGACCGTATGTATTCTGTATAATCTATATGCTTTGGGTGTGCTAGAACGTGTCTAATTGTTACCTAACGTTCGTGCAGACAGTGATATCGCTGAGTGGGTTAGAGGGCGTATGGGTGGGTGGGGGGTGGTTGGGTTGGCGCGCCGCGCGTCGGACGGGTTTCCTTTCCGTGTATTGTGGACTGTACGGGTGGTGACAAATATATATAACCGGAAAATAATAATGATTGTGCACATCAAAGGGAAAATGCTGAGCGTTTTCCACTAAATAAACAATTATTAAAATATAGTTATTTTTAGAAAGTCCCCTTGCTAAAAATTTGTTTTTGTGTTAAGGGACCGCTTTGTGATTTCTGGAGTGGCTTTTCAATGTTATTTTGCTGTTGGCTAAACTATTTCAATGTGTCTCACATTTTAAAACAAAACTTTGTTAAACATAAAAATGTCCTTGAATTCGTTATTACGTTGCTACTAAATTAAATTTTTACATCCTTTTCCCTGAAAGGTTAACTCATTAATGAGACTATAAAGAATCCTTGAAATTATGTTTTTTCAATTTTAAATTTTTATCGTCATGTTTTCATTACAGTTTAACGGTTTCTTTGCACGTTTTTTTTAAATGGTAAAACAAATTAAATGTTACGCAGCTTATTGAGTTTGAGCAAATTACATTTCCTTTGTCCAACACTAGCTTTACAATTTACGCCGTTTTACGTAACCATGCTCTATTTTGACAGAAAAATTATATAAAATTTAAAAAGAAAACGTTATTAAAACATGTGCTTGATGAAAAACTACGTGAAACCTGTAGACCACGTGATTTCGGTATAGTTTCGAATATTTGGTGTGCATAACAGGAGGCCAAGTCGTGTGCCGAATTGCCATCACTCTGCATCGTGTCGACGAAACCCAATAGGTACACTGCCATGTGAAATGTGAATAATGAACGCAACAACCCCCCCCCCCCCTCCCCCACACAAGTCCTTGAAAATGGTAGAAGCAAACAATATTTGGAGAATTTCGGGCATGAATACCCAAAACTTTGTGCATGCAAAACACAAATCACTAATACACATGTACGCACAATTTATTCAATTTGCACTGAAGGACGATTAACATATGCGTGGGTAATTCAGTTCCTGGGATTTGGCTAAACGCCGCTGAATTTATAGTCGATTAATAACTCATTTTGAAGGGGCCAGCACTCGATGAATGGGGGCAAGAGCTCGTATGGAGCACGTATGGAGCACGTTAGGCAGCTAATGCCATTTGTTGACAGTTTTCGCGATTATTTATATTTAATTTAGCGCATATATGCAAAGAATCAAGGCCTCTCCGAACGCTGGGCGGGATTACTATATATGGAAATAGTGGAGCGGAATTGGTTTGCGGCCGGTGGGTGGCTGTTCTCCGACATCATTACGTCGTCAACTAAATGTGCGCCTTAGCCAGGATCATTTAATATTTATTTGCTTTTGCAGCAGTTTATCTTTCGTCGTGTAGAAAGTAAAATGACAAGGCACATACACAATTCCGTAGTTGTGCCAACAGTGAAAGAGTGAACTTGGGACTTTGCTATTTACTTTTCGCCGCTTTTATTGTGCTCAGTGCCAGTTATTTACGTCCCTAAGTTGCTGTTGCACTTCATATGTCCTACAGAGTCGAACACAGTGCCACCGTCACGTATTTTCCCTTTTTTTTTTTGTTATCAATATTTTACGGAATTGAATTTCTGTGACAGTAATGGCAATCACGAGGCATGCTAGTCGACCGGGCTTCATAATTGTGAATGTCCTGAAACAAGATTGCATCCAATCGATATTCATTCATTAGGAATGATAATAGGAGCATATCAAATAACCATTCTCGAGCAAATACGCAGCGAGATTGATTTTTTTCTCCAAATGTTTGTATCATCAATATTTGTTTCGTTAATGGCATTCCAATGACGTCTCAATGTTCTACTTATGTAGAATGGGGGTTTGTTATCATTTTCATACAAAAAAAAAACAAAACAAAAAACACAAAAAATGTACACAGGATATAAGAGGATGCATTCTGTGGATATGGGTTATACGAACTGTGGACAAAGTGAGCTCCGCTTTGAAATTGGTCTGTTCAATTTATCTCAACAAATCCGCCAGGATGTCGTTTTTCTATTGATTTTGAAAGGGATATCAGAAAATGTATTTCCGTTTTTACCTAATTTGCATGATTAAAGAATATTTAAAGGGAAATTGTATTCCATGCCCGTCGGAAACGGATCGGTGGTTAGTTGCCTGATTTGAATCCTTGGTCAATTTGTTTTTCAAGGTCAATTCAAGTATTTTTTATACAAAATTTGAAATGAAAGTTTCATTAACCAATAATCAATTAATCTCCTTAAAATCACACCTTGATGCTAATGACTTGTACGTATGATGAGACTATCGTTCTTTCTAACTGTCCTGTTGCAATTTCCAAAGACTCATGAACGTTGTAAGATGAAGTATTGAAAGTAAGTCGTCAAGATATACTTAAAGATAGCGGTTATCTTCGAATTGTTGTACATAATACGTTTTCGATTTAGTAGCAAATTTCGTTAACGACTGACATACGTTCAGGACTTCATATCACTGGCAGTATTTACTAATGTCTGCTGACTAATGAGTGACATAAATGAGTAATCATTAATGACATATGCTATTATTGAAATGCTAATAGCCAATATGCCATAGCACTACCGACCAAAAATAATTGTGGTAACATTCGTGTAATTAAATTATTATACCTATCAAAAATTAGGCGCTCATTCGTATTGGCATTAGATGACCGGTGCCTAAGGAATGAATGGACAGAGCATAATGGGCGACATAAATGATTACATCGGTCTATGCGTCTGAAAGGATCAAAGAGGAAATATTTTTTTAGGATGCTCATTCGATACACACGAGTAAACACGAATTGTGTCTCTATGGAAGGGACTTACGGTTAGGAGCGAGTGTGGGTCGAAATTAAGTGTTTAAATATTTTTGCCCATACAAGGGAAATGTGTTTTTTTTGGATCGATAGGTTTTCCTCTTTGGAAAATAAGATTATTTCCCAACCATTAAACATAATAATGTCATAAGGAATACGCAAAATCTCAACACCGACACAAACTCAGCCATTAAAGTATAAAATTTAACACTAATAAATTTAATTTTCCAATTTCATTGCAGTTAAAAGGGCAAAATACGTTGGTACTCAAGGTAAGCATCGTTCATCTGGCACATTTAATCAATAAATAATCGTTCAATTGCATTAAGTAGCCATTTCATTTCATAGCCGCTCAATTAAATACGTACGTTACACTCAAACTACAAAACGTTAAATCAACCACCGTCACTGTCAAGGGGGAAGAGCCATGCTGGGAGCAGGATTTCCTATTGTAAATTGCCACCGTTTACTTAACATACATTTTTGAAATGTCTTAACACTGAACTGGTCACTGATTGATATCCATAAATGGCGTCATGCCAATTGCACCATTTCTCTCATATCTATTGTAGTGAAACGAACAATGTAAACAGTGGATTATTGGTTGAGGTCTGGACCAAGGGAATGATCTGGGATCGTGCACTCGGCTATCAAATAATACAGCTTGATCGCATTCCGTATAGCAGCGTAGAGACCCAGGGACAATGGTATCAGCTCGATATGGAATTAGTATTAATGGATGGCGAAGTAGCTGGCACACGCAATCCGACCGGTCATATGATATTGCTAGATTGCCGATTCGAGCTTCCCTTCGGTAAATTGTAACGAGTTTTAAACAACCACCACCTAACACCCCCCTCTTACAACAACAACAACAACAAATATTCTTTACCCAACCACTTCCCCCTTCCACATAAAAGCCGTTAAGACAAAATGTCCTGTCTCCACTGAGAATATATTTAATTGCTGAAGTGAGCCGACTTCCATTCGTTCTGATCCTACATATGTGTTTGGCAGTGAATTGTCTTATATGTTTCTTGTGTTGAAAGTCTTATGAAAAGCGATGTAGCCTGGAGGGTGAGAGGTGGCCGAAGCCGCGCCAGTAAGTCATATCGTCTGGAAAATCGAGTGTGTCATGAAAATACAATATGCATCTAGTTAAATGTTATGGCTTTGCGAATAAGTGCAGGTACAAGTGTCGCTTTATGCGAGCTTTAATGGCACATTAATTACGTTGAAGCTTTTGCGAATATGTGCGGACGGTGGGAGGGTGGGAGGGCGGTAGGGTGGGCGGTTGGGCGATGCGATGCTGCAATTCATTAGTGGAGTTTATTATTATAGGTGGCCCTATTATGTTAGTTGTAAACTGGGTAGATTGTTGAGCTTGTAAACGCGTGTGCTTTGAATGCATCTGCCTGAATTTAATTAGTATGCACCAAATGCAATTACCGTTGAAAGCTTTTCTAATGAAACAATATAAAGTGCATACACCAGTCATGCAGAAGCCTTGGATGCTTGGGGCTAGCTGGCTATTTTCGTACTCCGACTGGGGACATCCGCACAGAAAACAAGATAGTTTCTGTAACATAAGGCCTTTTTATATTGCATCATCTTATTCAAATCAAGAAAACAGGCCTCTGCAGAGTAGATAAGAGCTAGCAAAAATACGGGAGAGAGAATTTGTGATAGAGAGAGTGCGAGAGAGCGAAGAATGTAAGGCAATTTGCAATTAGCATAATTTATGCTTAGCCTTCGTTAGAATAAGCTTTTTCTATGGGGTAACACAAACCATTCATTTGCATCAAGTTTGTGCACTTGAATTCGGGAACAAATGGAACATGTACAGCTGTACAAGGATTCAAAGGCTATGTCGCACATGAACTGAGTGTGTATTTATGTTTGGCACACATAAAAACAGTTAGAAGTTGATATTCTTGCCACCTCGTTGTTTGGTCCTTTTGTTAGCTGGCTCAGCCGCTGGCGTTCTGCAAAAAAAAAGAGTCTTCAGAACAGAAGTACAAAACCACCACCATCATGGTGGAAAGGTGTGGGTAGGGAAATGGAGGGGTGGGGGAGAGCAAGTGCACACGAACGCGCATGCGCCCTCTATCCGTGGTAGGGACAAACAAAAAAAAATACACCGAAAATGAATTTATAACAGAAAAAAAAGGAAGAAGAAGAATAAGAGGAGGAAAAAAATAGCAGCTATAGAGAAAACGACATCAATATGCATAACATAATATATTTTATTCATGAAATATGCTTTTCTGACACAACACATAACGTGTCCATGTGATATTATGTTGTATGCTGAAATACCGCACAGCCACCTCTCTCTCACACACAAACATCGTTTCACATAACTTTTTGCAAAAAAAAAAAAAATACAAGAAATACAAAAACATAAAAGTAAAACAAAACATAAACTTATTTACACCTTTAGTCTGAATGCAAACTTTTGCCACCCCGCTTCAACACCAAACCCAAATGCACTTAGTTGTCAAATGCGTTGCGTCTTCAAGATTGTCTATAAATAATAGAAAGCGCGCTCAAGTAATGGCATTAAAACGGTGACACGGCTGATAGCGGCCTCGCTGCAACATAAATAATCGACACATGCGGTCGATACTCATTTCTGGGGAAAACTATGTAGCGCGCAAATTGTCGACAATTGTGTTAACTTTTTCGCTTCAATTTGCCCACAGCAGTTCCACCCCACCCACTCCACCCACCCCACCTCTCTCTTTCTCTCTATATTTCTCTCTCTCTCTCTCTATAAAATGCCATCCAATTATGTTTTAATTGAGTTTTAATGCAATTATTTACATAGCTGTTGATAGTGTCACCGCAAAAATAAATTGTTTTTTTCGGTTCTTTTTTCATCAATTTTGCAACTGTTACTTTTCGCTTTGCACTTACAGTGCAACTGTTTCGTTTTTATTATTTATTTACCTTCTTACATTTTTATTTATTTACTGAGCTGTCATACGTAGAGTTATGTTTTCTCCATTAAAACTGAAACATTTTTATACAATTAAGCCAACATTTAAATGAAATTTTTTCTATAAATGCTCTTTTTTCTCTTTCTCTTTTTTTTACATATTTTTTAGAGAAGCAAAAAAACCTTCTCGTTTTAAAACAAGCCCTGCCAGCACACGTTTCCAATTCATTTAAGTAATTGTTTTTTGCTGACAACTAATCGTTAATTTCATTAAATATTACACATTAGAGTGAACTAATTCATCGCTTTTCTATACGTTTTTGTCACGTTTCTTATTGAAGTTCACACTGGAGCCGATGAAACCGGTTCAAATTTTGTTTGTAACGTTAAACAGGATTTGATCCGGTTTAAGGCGCCAGTGTAAATACTGTATAAGTATATGTAAAACTCACGGTAATTTTAGTTTTGTGTTAGTTAAACTAAATAAATTTCGTATTTGATTGTTTTTTCCACTTACATTTTAAGTGGTTTTTTCTTTGTAAATTAAATTTTTTAGGTTTAGTTGCGTAGCTTCATTATTGTCTAATTAGATGTGTGTTCCATTCATAAATATAGATCCAGAATGTCAACCAAGCGATCTACAGCGTAAGCTAGAAATTTTAAATGGGATGATGACTAACGATCGCCGTCATAGACAGGCACAATATTTGGGTAATTGTAAGTCGTAAAATTCAGAACAACCTTTTACAAATCACGTTTTTTTCGCGTGCATATCCTTTTCAAAGGATATCACAATTTTGTTGTTTAGCTGCAATTAATCTATATGTGTTTGTGCTAAATTTTTATGCTGAAGAGTCTTTATGCAACATGCAAATACAACGAATATACAACTTAAAAAATTGTCCAAAAGTTCGTTGAATTTGCATGAATTCGGTCATCCTGGTACATTTTTCGAAATTTCGTAGATATAGAATTTCGATTAATTGCATGAACTCATTTTCGAAAGAAACATTATCGCTAAAAGTTTGTAGCAACAAGCAAAACACCGTTAGAGCAACGTTAATAGTCGTTGTAGCGGCTTTTTGTTTGTTTGTATATGTTTTTGGTTCATTGTTAACTCAATCTCATGATCATCTATCACTTATAATTTTTTCATTAATCAAACCAAATACCAAAAAATGACAAACACCAGCGGGCTATTCCGAAGACAGTGATTATACATCCGATCTAAACTATCCGGTTGGACAGAACGCCAATTCATCCGCCAGTCAGTATCGCAATCTTCAGACGCCGCAACGTTCGCTAGAAACATCACGTGAAAACTCTTATGAGAAAGATGATCGCTCCTTTTACGATGCCTATTCAACGGATATAAAACACAATATGACGGTGAGCCTGTTCAATTCACATGTATGCATTTACATTGATAATTTGTTTCTGTGCAGTCCTACTCGCCAGCGGATGAATATACCAACTACAAGGAAGCAGAGAGCGATCCTCTTTATTATAACAGTCGCCCATTAAAGTAGGTTATCCCTCTACCATTAACCTTGAACATTTTAATCATGTCAATTCATTGATAATTTCAGTGCTCTCAGTTATGATAAATCGTATGCACAAAGTAGCTACACCACGGCTCGAAAGAAAAGTCTGGAGCGTCAGGATACATTGTACGATGAGTATAGTGACAATTACACTGACATGATGTATCAAGGATCGGATAATAAGTAACTATTAGCAAACAAAATTACATCCAAATACCAGAACTAATGGGTTTTATTATATAGTTACAGCTACTACGACGCCAACAGCGATGGGCTGTCTGAGGATCGTCAGTGGGACAGTGGCGGACGTGGCACATCGATGAATAAGATTCTACCGAAAGTTCCGATTCACCATAGCGGCAGCGTCAACGACGACATGTATCATACACGCGGCGCCACCTTACCACCAACACCGATCTCTTACAAGAAACAACGTCTTCTGCCGCAACCGCAACACAAATCCACAACGCTGAGCATCGGCACAACGTTGACGTCCACAGCGAACGCCCTAGCCATGTCGTCGACTATTGTCAGCAGTCACAATGCCGCCAGCAGCATGCCCACCACACCGCGTATGCTACCGCCGATGCCGCCACCTGGTGCCGCCACAACAGCCGGCCGAATGTCGCGCACGCCATACATATCGCGCACTGACACCGAGTACAGTGACCAGGAGTCGCTGCATTCGGCGTACAGCTATCGACCAGGCGCCGTCTCAGCCATTAACTACAATGAGGACTACAACTATGCTTACCAAAGTACGGACAGTTTGAATCAAACTTACAGTGATACCAGCCGAAGAAAAGGTGCTGCCTTACCGACATTGCCAACCACACGTTCAAAAGTACCAAAACTTTATCAAACATCGTACAATTCCACGTCACTGGACCTAGATACCCAAAGCAATACTGATCCGCTACTGGATCCGGCGAAAAGTGATAACTACAGCTATTGCGACACGGACACCGCATTCACCAGTGCATACATGGAGTCGACCGCATCGTCCTACACATCCACCCTAGGCGCCACCACCTATCAGTCCCAGCGCAAGCTGAAAAAATTGCCAACCCCCATTATCTCTACGGCAAAGTCGTCTGCCATCAATGTCACCACCAGCCACAAATTGCCACAGATACCAGCTCTATCCACCACCGACAGTCTGCTGTCGTCACTGACGTCGTCGCGCAAGAAACTACCGCAAATCTCAATCACATCAACTGCCTCCATACCGACACTGAGCACCAGCAGCTACTACGAAAGTGCCACAGACTACTACGATGACTCCCTGTATTCGTCGTACTCCACATCAATGCCGGCCACCACTGATATGTTGCAATCGTCGTCCATGATACCGGCGATAACGACAACGTCGGCCGGTGGTAAACAGGAGCAGTTGCTCTACTCGTCCGGTATCAGCAGCCTGCAGAATCTTGACGGTGACTACGATGACTACAGCAACTACAATGTAGATGAGTATTCGTCGACCAGCGTCAGTGGTGCTCTCAAAACGGACATGTACTCATATACGCCGGCCACGACCAGCTACATGGATACCAATATGTCGTACACAAACTCGTACGGCAACAGCTACAGTTCGTACATGTCGACAACGGCGTCAACGGTCACCGTCACCACCACCATCAATGTGACGACAGCCGCCAATGTGTCGTCTTTCTCCAATTTCCAATCGAAACTATTTTCCGGCTTCTCGCCCAGTACTTCTTCGACAGCCACTAGTGCGGCTAACACAAAACCAAGTGCCACGGCATATACTAGCCACACGGGTGATTATCAAAACAGTAACACAAGCAATAACACATCATCATCCATCATCAGTTCAGCGTTCACATCCATACTAAGTAAGGCGAGTAGCATCCAGCAGACAATAAAGTCGACGCCTGTCTCGAATTTGTTACACCATCAGCAGCAGCAGCAGCAGCAGCAGCAGCAGCAGCAGCAGCAACGCCAGCCACAGCCAGCCGAGCAACCAAAGTTAACAGTTTATAACGACAATGAATATTGCAATAATTTAGGAAAGTATAGCTACGAGGATGATAATTACAATAGTAAAACGGGCACGTACAACTCGACGAATGTGCAGTCGTTGTTGGGCGCCGCCGCCACCGCCACCGCCACCAGTAGCGCCACCACGACGGCTACCATCACGGGTTACAGCAGCAGTTACGGCGGCTACGGCGGCGGCAGCGTGTCGTCGTCAATGGCCAGCACAACGATGGCGGCGCTCACGATAACCGCCACATCGTCCATACTGACGGTAACGACGCAGACGGGTGGCGGCACCAATGCGTTCGGGGTGAGCACAGTAACGTCAGCCGTCACGACCAGCAGCGGCACCGTCGTCGACTACAGTAGTGACTACAAGTATAACGACGACGAGTACAGTTACAGTGAAAATGATTACATTGCCGCCGGTGATATTACAAATGTGTCGTACGTGTACACGGACTACAATGATGATAATCAATTAACCAATAATAGTAAGCAACACGGGTTACATCAGACATATAACGACAACTATTTGTCATCTAATAATAAAAATGTATATTGTGATAATAATTCTTTAACTAATTTATTACCAACTGATCAGTATCAATACGATAAGACTAGCCATCATCTAATAGACCAAGCGAACAGTAGTGGTTTAGATATATTAGCGACCATTACGACGACAACTAGTGCACAAAAGGCTGAGGCGATAAGTTCAGCGCACGATACTATCCTCACCTATTCCCATTTGAATGGCGAGAACAGTATTCTAGATAAATACAATTTGACGGGTCAGCATATGGGCGCCGGCGACTACGGCACGTCAGCCGACTACATGTCGCCCATAATGGCGACGTCGGCCGCGACGACAGTCGGCTCGGCATCATCAGCGGCGGCCGCTGCCGCCGCCGCCGCCTCAGTACCTGCTAGCACATCCGCGTCCATAATACCATCCAGTGTGACACTGTTGCTAGATAACTTTGCGTCCAATGCACCGTCTAGTGCGGTGCTGGCGTCGGCAGCCGGCAAAAGTGGCGGCCTCCTCATGAAACAGCAGACCACCGAGATCTACGACGAGGATGATGAGCTGCTGAACGCCGACCAGACCAGCGACGACTACATTATTGATGCGTCTGTGGCGGCGACCACCGTGGCAGCGGTGACAACGTCGTCCACTGTCGCCGCCGCCAGTTACAGTGATAAATATAATACGACTGGCTACTATGACTATCGCGATGACTATTTCAACGAGGAGGACGAGTACAAGTACTTGGAGAAGGAGCGCAAAGAGGCCGAACATGGCCACTACCAAGAGCACACGGACACATTCAATGACGTTAAGACGTCGACGGCGTCAGTGGAAGACAATAACAAGCTTATGAAGACTGGCTCGTTCAAGGCGAACAATAACACCTACCACCTGTCGGCGGAGCATCAAGATGCGCTCATCGACAACGCCGAGTACCATCGGAAGCCGTCACTCATTAAGCAGGAGGACAGCATCATTGAGGAGGATGAGCCGATACAGACGCCCATCGATGAGTACGAGGACAAATTCGATATGCTGTCGTCGTCGGCTGTGCCGCCGGCCAAAAGTGCCCTGCAGTCATCCTTAATTGGAAATGACATTCACAAGGTCGGCCAGTTGCAGACGGACCTCTCCATCGACGATGCGAACGGCATGATCAAAATTGATGACTTGGAGACGCCGGACATTATCAAGAAGAAGGTGTTGATGCGCGGCGAAACGGAGGAGGTTACCAGCGGACAGATGGCGTCCATTGTGAGAAAGCCAGAGATCACTGCCAAGCAGAGATGGAATTGGGCTTATAACAAGATCATCATGCAGCTTAATGTGAGTACCAATATTTACCTTTATTTCACGTGCTTCACCTGTATATCTGTGCAATTTGCGACGAAGTTTGTTTGACAACTAACAGTTTGTTTGTTTGTTGCTACAAAAAAATAGTTAACCGTTGGGCTTTTACCTTGGTCCAATTAAACACTCGAAGCGTCAATGTGATTGCGTTTCGGCAGTCCTTCACAACAGTTAATTGTGATGGCATAAATTATGCAAATTAAATGCAAATAGTCGATATTTGCATATACTTTTATTTATTAATGGTTCAGCACAAAATCACAAAAACTGATAAGGACGCGCGCGGTTAATGATAGTGGCTCAAGTACGTTTGCAGTCGCGGCAATTGTTGGTGTGGGCGACGTTTTCCACGCAACAGTTAAAGTGTTACTGCTGGTTGGTATCGTTCGATAAAAATTTGCTGTTAGGGCATATTTAGCAAATCCTAATCTTAAGCCTTCCTCTTATTTTGAATTGTCTGAGTAACCAACAAGTCGCCGACAGAGCGAAACAATTAAAATGACATAGACGCAATGAAATAGGGAGACGGGAGTGAGTTATTGTCGTTAACTTAAGCACTCGCCCATACTGGCGTCCAATTGAGAAGTGCTTTTAGTACCCGCAGCGTCTTAAGTGATTGAATGTAATAAACGAGGAAATGTGTGAATTCCGCACGTTCTCGGTGTGATAAAATGTGAACAGCAATCACTATGCAAGTGAATACCATGAATTTGCAGTGTGTCCGGCCATAATGTGTGGCGCGACATGATGTGGCCTGGAAGTGTTCTTCTTGTGTGGCTGCTGTTCACATCCCCCTTCCGTGTTGCCGGCGCAACCACCTAAATACATTTGTCTTCATTTATGTGGAATAGCTCAGACAAGTTGGAAGCCCCTTAATCAGCGTCTGCATAACACTAAAACTAAATTTTTCGTTTTCTCCGTTAATCGCTAGCTAGTTATTGCATCGCAATTGTTGAACATTAAGAAAAAACTGGAAAAAAAAGTGAGCACCGTCTCACCGTTAGTGTCGGTACAACAAGTGCGTTATTCAAAGCCCCTGGCCTGTACAGGTTAATTAAACATGTGTGACAACAATGAATTGGAATATGTGCCGCAGCGGCGACGTGCAATTACCTCCATTGAGCGGACACGCAAGTTGAGCATTCTGTTAAAGCACCATCGGCAGTTGGTAAGTAATGCGACAGCTTTGTTTGTGTTTTGTTAAAGGTGTACTAAGTAAAAAGAAAGCTTCCAGTAGATCTGGCGGATTCTTAATGATTTTCTAAAGTTTCAAACATTTTATAAAACAAAATAAATTATTAATTAACAATAACTGATGAAGTAACTATACGACGCGACAGTATTTTCTGAAAACATGCGAAAATCCTTTCTCTAAAGGATTTTTTTTTACCCATCTAAACATTTTCATGAAACTAAATTAAAAATTAGTAAGTTAAAAATTTGAACATTAAAATTACATGTCAATAATGCTCAAACACAACAAAAAAGATAAGTCACATTTCCTTTCCCTATATAAAGGACTCTTGTTGAAACTCTAACTGTAATTTTCGGTCAAAGTTAAAAATCAATAATGATCAAACACAAGCAAGTTAAGATTTGAACAACAAAAAAAAATGTTCGTTAAACATTTTACTTATTTTCAATTGTATACAATTTACGTACAAATCACGTTTTCATATTCGAAGCTTTTGACAAAAAGCCTACATTTTCCTCAACATATCCTAAACTTTAAAATACCCTCAAAAGCGGCTTGTACATTTGAAAAAGCTTTTCGGTTCGTCAAAATCAAAGCTTTAACAACATTTCAAATCAAACCGTTTAAAGTTTAAAGTGTTTAGCCGCAACTTTGAAAAGCTTGTTGTTGTTCCGGTAAAGCTTTCATATTTACACGACCCCATCCGTCGTGCTTTCAATGTAGCTTGACAATTTATTGAGTATGAGAATGTGGTCCACAAAAACAGCAAATGAAGTCACCGCTGGGTGCATGGTTCAATAGATAATAATGGGGTGACAAGCTCGCATGCCATTTGGCAGTGGGTCAGTAGTATTTCCGTTGCCAAGTAGAATTTCTCACACTCCTTTAGACACAATGTAAGGACGCTCTTACTTGGCAACGCTTTTATGGGAAATTGTGCACGTTACTGCATTGGGCGTACCTTCAAGCCACCTATCATTTATTTACAAATGATTTTTTAGTATTATTTTTCAAGTCAAAAAAAAAGAAAAGAGATTGTTAGGTGACCTTGAATTTATGAGTCCCAATGGACATATTAAGTTAAATAAAACACACCAAATTAAATGAGATTCGCATAAAACAATATAAGAAACAAGAAGGTCTTTTAGATTCATTGTCGTACATTCAATCCGCGAGTAAGACATAAACACCTCGTCGAAATCGCTTGAATCGTTAAAGCGTTTAATTTGGCGTCATTTCGTGGATGGCATCACCGGAATCGTTCTCTGTAGATACAGCCATTCAAAGCTCGATGTATGGAATGTACATCGTTTGCTTGCAGATTTCACGAACCCCCTCCCTACTATGATTTTCATGTATAAATTGTTATAATATGTATGTTTTCCGTTATGTGGCACATATTTAACGCATATGTACGTGTATGTATATGAAACTGCTGCCATCCGGTTGGCGAGCGTGCTAGGAATCTGTAATATGTGCATAATTCCGCTAAATTTAATGTGCTTGCTGTTGCGAAAAGTGCTTGCAACTTCAAGTGTTCACCGTCTCGACGTGCTAGCCTCGACTATAGGTAGGTGGATAGAAATCAGGATACGCGATAATCGTTTTCCCGTTTCGGCCCATCCCCTCATTTGTCTCTCACCATCTCTCCAGCTTGCTCTCTCGCACTCTCTCTTTCTCTCTAGCCACCACTAATGTGCTCATATTTTATTCAAATCATCCTTATATGATCTATATTCGTGCAATGTTTTCAAAATACCCCAAATGCACGCACATTGGCGCACTGTAGCGCACATGTAATTGCTGAATATTATGCTTCGAAGTGTATATTTACGATGGAATCCATGTACACACAATATATTCACATTCGCTCTCATCTGCGACCCCACACGAGAACTACACTTGACGCGGAATATCGCGTGTTGATATCTATCACATTACATCAAACAACGACTGCATGGGCCACAAATGTTTGGTGGTTGAAGATGAAACGTTAGTGCCTAACAAGCTGGTTGGTCGTTGGTTTTCCATTTTTTTTTCGTATAAATTAAAATTCCTTACGTCCGGTATTCCCCTTTTTGATTGAAAAGAAATAAAAACTATATTTTTCCTTTCTTGAATATTATATTTAAAGCATGAAGATGTAAAATGTTTTCATTGACAAAATCCTTTATTTTTCTTTGCGTCTCAAACAGAAAGTTTAAAACTTAATGCAAATCTTCTTCACAGTTGGCTGTACACTTTTACAACTCAAATCACAACTGCAAATTAAATATCTCCCTCTCTCTCTCTCTCTCTCTTTTTCCATCTCTCAACCCTTAAAAGTTTATGCAGAAAATTCATAACCCAAAAGTGATGAAGCTCTCAGCATCATAGTCTGTCATTCCGTGAATGTTATTGCTTCTGTATGAGTATTGGATCATTTAAGTATAGTGAAATGCCTTTGCATGCCGAGTATATATGAAGCTATAATAAAGCGGATTGCGAAATAACTGTACGTATATGAACATGTTCGATTAAAATGGTCTGAAGGGGGTGTGAACAGCGCCAAGAGAATACCCCATGTACACTTATTATATATTTAAGCGACCTACAGCCGGGTTATGTACATTTAACCAACACGTCTGCACGGAATGCTCGCATGCGAATGGGAATCTACCCAACCATTGATCAATATTTGTTGAATTGTGCGCATGCGTGTGGCTTCTGAGTTCTAACTGCCGCCACCGATGCTTTCCTACCAAAAATCTCTAATTAAACTTTTTTTAATATCTTAAAATTTAAAGTTTTCATGTAAAAGAAAACAAAACGGCACTTTTAAATGGTTGCAATTGAATGTGTTTGAGTCGCAGGGGTTCACACCCACACCAATGCAGAGCGTGTGTAAAGCTCTCACTCGAAAGCTCATTCAACTGACCCCCATTCCAAAGAGTCAAAGTTCTGCGAGTCGCTGTTGAATGTAAAGTTTAAACAACACGCACAGCACGCGAAAGAGACGACGCGCGACAAGCATGGCGCGCGCGCTCCCACCCTCCGGCGCAGCGGCTAAACGAGCGAGACAACATGTTAAACAATCAACCCCGATTTGTCGACATGAAAGCGTCGCGTCGCGTCGCGCCGCGCCACAATTATCGCTATGTGGCGCTGTTGCCTGTTTACAAATATACATATAAATAACACATATAATTTACGTCTGAATTATGTCACATGTTCTACATAACAGAATACATGGAGCACATAAGCTGAGATTTGCTATGCACCGCGCTCGCATATATTATGTAAAAACGACCTAACACGTTATTATAAAATCAATTGAGCGATTGAAAGCTTTCAAGCTTCTAACGCTGCAGCGTAGGCTGACCAGCGACGTGAGCATACATGTACCAGTGGTGGCCCACTGATAAAAATCGCGCCACCAAAATATAACGGTCTCACCCCATGAGGCCCACGCGCCCATGTGCACCGCGCACACACACACACACACACACATACAAGTACACTAGCTCAACATTTTAAACCAACACATTCCTATCGATTTACGCACACACACACACACACAAAGCCACCCTTCACCCACACACGCACAGTGCCACGCTGGCGTTGCGCCGTGCAATGCGGTGGTCGGCGAGAGCGCACACAAGAGCTTCCCCTAACTGAACCGAACCAAAAAAAAAAAAAACAACCGAAAAAAATGTTGTTTTAGTAGAAAACGGGAAAAATACGCCAGCAAGTCTGCCGTAGCGCTCATCCCCAACACTGGCGATACTCATTTTCCGTATAGGACGTTGGGACTTTTCAGTTCCAATTCAGGAATACACCAGACAGTCTGCTTTCGGTGATCGAAGAATACGATTATTGTGGGGTGTGTGTTTGTGTGTGTGTGTGTGTGCGTTTGCATCGCTTCGTGTCCATGTTCTCATTTTCCTCAATTCTGGAGAACTGGGCAATGTACCCAGAACAATTGAAGTCAGTGTTGTATTTGATTAGTTCACGGCAGCACTTCTAACGGTCTGCAAAACGGAAAATGCGTCCTCGCTACAGCTAGAGAAAATTTCACCGAACGAATTTACAGTATTCTAAATCGATCAAGACTCATTACAAAACTAATTAGCGTGTAAATATCCGTTAATATCCGTTTAAACACTCGCGTGTGTAGCATTTCGTCTCAAGAAAACCGTTCAGTTAGTCTTGTGGTTTTTCTTGGTACGTGCGAAACGGTTAGCTATTTGTTGTTCAAATCGAATTTGCTATATGAATGTGCCGTGTGTGGCGAGGAGAATGTGTGCAGAAAAAGAGAGCATCCACCATTCATAGCTGTTAAACATCAAATAATAAGCGGAAACTTAAAGGCGTTTGTTGTTGTCGTCGTTTTGTTTCAAAGCTAGTTTTGTGTAGTCTGATTATATTTTTCCTGAATACGATTTCAACAGATGAATAAATCATTGTATACGCACACAAAATTGTAAAAAAGAAGAAGAACAAGAAAAACCGAACACGACGAAGAAGAAGAAAATTGTGTATAATAATGTGAATAAATTCGGAGAGGCACAATTTTTGGAAGTGAATTGCTCTGAACGTGTGTGTAAATTCGTCCTTTTTTTTTTAGTTTTCTCGTTATTTTCGTGTGTTGTATTCCTGCTAACGTGCTTTTATCCCACCCCAAAAAAAAGTAGGAAGAGGAATAAGAAGAAAAACGACAAGAAACTGTGTGTAAACGTGTGTGTAAAAAAGCCTAAGCTTACGTATAATGTGACGAGATTTGATTCCTTAAAGCTGAATTAATCAAACACAAAAATATCAACAACAATAAAAAAAAAAACACAGCGACAAAACACAAACAGAAACAAAACAAATATACGATAGAATACTTTAAAAAGGACTAACAATAAAGCTCAATTTTGACAGTTTTGACAGCTCCGAACATAAAAAAACCCACAGACCCACAATTCCGAAAATTAAGTAAATCAACAATAGTTGGACTTGTTTATATTTGCCATTAAAAATTAAATAAATTAACAATTATTCAGCCCCCTGACCTCCCCAACAACATTATCCGTTTAATCCGTCCCACCTAACGACCTCAAGACTTAACCTTCCTCCCCCCCACTTCCTCGAATACATACATTTTCATCCGACGCCCACCTAACCTCCCTCCACGCACCTTAACAGCGCACTCACGAGCTTTCTTTCCTTTCCAAACTATATGTTGCGGTATGTTCCCACTTAAATTTCTTCAAAATAGTCGCGGTTTCCAGCTAACTTTATCAGTTCACGGCAGCTAAAGTTTTTTTTTTTATACGCGCCCAATGATTGTATGCCCGACCACCCACCCAAGTCCTTTATAGTTAAATCTTTTAATCGCATTCTTATAAGTATATGTAGTTCGCTAACTTACCGACTAAGTACGCGCACGCAAATTTGATTTTCACCTCAATTAAATGTGTTTTGAATTGTTTGCAGCTCCTTATGTACTTTCTCAATGATTTTTAGGTCGTTTCGTTTTGTTTTCTCTCTTTAATTATCAGCTATACAAGTTTATGGCATTAACAGAATTCCGGGAACTTTTGGGACAGTTGGGCTCTAAAAATAAAAACTAGTTGATGGGGTGGCAAAAGTTTCTGCTAGTTTTAATGTAAGTTCCAACTGTTTATTTCTATATAGTTGAGAAGAATATAATTGTTGTGAAAGTTTTAAGAGATTAGTCACAAACGAGAGAATTCTATGATTTATTGAACAGGATTTTTGACAGGGCAACTTTTGAGATTTTCGTTTTTTTTTCGTTCGGTTTGTTGGAAAGTTTTTTCATTTTAATGGATGTGAATGCCACAAGTTTTATAGTGAACGAAAATAAAATCGAAACTTTGAAAATTTGAGGAATCATTGACATTTTCCAGAAAGTTTCAATTTAAAGGATCAATCAATCTATACATTTAATGCTAAACTAAATAATTCCTTTCTCCTTTACCATCCCTAAACATGAATTTATTTACAATTTTTTTTGAAATTTTAAAAGTAATTTATCGTTTAAAATTCATTTCCCAGATAGTCTCAATTTTAAGAATCAATGAAAATTTGTAATCTTTACTCTTAATTCGCGATTCAGTAAACAAAAAAAAAACATTTGTTTTAATCTTACGATTATTTGGAAAATTTGAGGGTAATTCATCCTCTAAAATATCATCGACATTTTCCAGGAAGTCATTATTTTAAGGATAAATCAATCTATACGTTTAATGCCAAACTATTGAAAAAATATTTCCTTACTCTTTTTCCACCCTTAATCACGAGTGTAAAAACAATCACACGACAAGTGCAATATCCGTCTGCCAGATCCTGTCGCAATTGTATGTCCTTTTGTTCGTATTCTACCGTATAATCGCTAGATTTTCACGTAATTGTTTGTGTGTTGGTAATCAATAAAAATTAGCGTCTCAAACAGTCTAATTAATGACACAAACAAATAATGCTTTCACCTGCAGATGTCCTGTGACTCCGAATTCAGCCGAGCAGGGATACTAATAAATAGATAAATTAACTCAATGTGTAGTTCGTTTTGTGGTCGTATATGTATAAATGTCTGATAAAAAAAAAACAAAAACAAGCAAATAATAATTAAGATTTAAGGATAATAGTGCAACAAAATCAATAGCATATTATTATATGTTACAATAATGACTTAATGCAAACGTTTGCTATCTCTTCTCTACATACAATTGTATATTCTATATTTATTTACATATATTTATGTAAAATAGTGCAAATTAGAATTGTCTATCTATATACAATTAAAAAGGAACATACATAAAACCATTCGGGTTGTGATTGCGCGTTTGTGAAATGGATGTTATGTGATTTGAATGGTTTAAAAAAAATACAATTACAATTCATAACAACAAAACTATTTAATGTGCTTTCTAAATGTGTGTAACAAGAACGTGTGTGTCAATAAATTAAAAAAAAAAAAACAAATAATAAAAAATAACTAAATACATTTAACATTTATATATAAATATTATATAGGATGGTCCCATCAATCAATTTATATTTGAGCATTTCGTCAACTACCTTTCATATACATAAATACTATATAGAGTGCATTCATTAAATGGTATCTTTAGCTAAATCAATCATTTAGTAAAGTCGTAAAAGAATAACCGCGCGGATCCTCTAAGTTCGGCAACGACCGTAAGAGACCTACATAACTGTGGCACATTAGCATAATCGATGCCATAATAAAAAATCCGTGACAACAACAACAAAGAAAAATACTAAGAACAAGAAAAGACAACAACCAAAACAAAAAGGACAGAAGAATTTCCTCTACATCCTTATTCACGTTAATCAGATGGATGTTACACAAAGTATGAAGAAAGTCAACAGCAAAACTATGCAGCAGTCGCCGAAGCGCAGCGCGTCGGGCAATCAGCAGTACATCTCGACGTCGTCGCTGAGCATGCTGGACGCTGAGAAACAGTATCAGCAGCAAATGCAGCAAATGGCGGCCGCCAGCGGCTCATCACTGTCCCTGTCGTCGTCTCAGCACTGCAGTCCAATGATGATGCGAAAACAAAATCAATCTCAGCAGCAGCAACAACAAATGCTGTTACATCATCAGCAGCAGGAGCTGCAGCAGCAGCACCAACAGCAGCAGCAGCAGTTACTCATGGTGTCACATCAAATAAATCAACAAATGCACTTAGCCAATGAATATAATGCACAAGCCAATCTCCACAATTTATCGCACGGCAGTCGTCATGGAAGTGGCACTATAATGTCAAGTGGTGGCACCACGATTGGGGGTGGCGTTGGCGGCGGCGGCGGCGATGAAAGCACCTACAGCGGCAAAAGTTCGTCAACCGCTGGGCTGGGCGGTGGCGGCGGCGGTGGTGGCGGTGGTGCCACGTCCGTGTGCAATATCGCAGGTGAAATAATGTCATCGACCAATAGTGAACAGCAATTGTGCATGCTGTACAATGCCCAACAGCACTCTGACTACATAATATCTGATTACATGGACAAGATTTCTACGCGCATCAGCTTGCTGGAAACTGAGCTGAAATTCGCGTGGCGGGCACTGGATCTGCTGTCCAATGAGTACGGCAAAATGTGGACTCGCCTAGAGAAACTCGAGAACATAACAATTGAACAACAATCTGTCGTCGCCAATTTGTTGGGGCTATACGGCAATGGACGTGGCGGCGGCGGCGGTGGTGGAGGCGTGGGCGGCGCCAGTGCTGGACACAGTAGCGGTGGAGGTGGCGGCGGCTCTGGTGGTGGCAATAGTGGTTCTGTGATTGGCAGCAATGTAGACATTAATTTAGCTTTACGCGATCAGGGTAATTACGGTTATGACCATAACATGGAGCTGTTGCTGAAGGCGCAATACGAACAGGAGAAATTGCAGAAGCTGCAGCCATCCACGTCAGAGTTTAATGACATGCTGGAGGAGCTGAAAAACGATGCCTTAGAAGGTCGCATTGAAATGATACATGAATTTAATAAGATTTTACCACTACCCCTACCGACTGCCCTTTTTGGCAAAATTGGACGCTCCAAGTCGCCAATGCATCAGATAGGTAATGAGCCGGGCGCCGGTGGTGATGCGGCACAGCAGCAGCAGCAGCAACAGCAGCAACAGCAACAACAACAAATGCGATACGACGAATTGGGTGCCAGCGTCAATGAAGGTAACTTACTGGAATTACATCGAAAACAATCACGAATGTATGCCGCTGCCATGGGCGCCACTATGATGGAAGCTGACGGTGGCGGCGGCGGTGGCGTAGCGGCAGACGGCAAAAACAACACAAGACTCATTAGGGATTTTTTAGGCAACACCACCATTAAGGACGGCCTCGAAGAAGGAATTGATTTGATGCAGCGCGAACGTCCGTTCAGTGAGAACATGTTCACCGACAATATGGACGGCTCGGCGTCGGCAAATCTCTTTGCGGCCCAACAGAATCACCATCTCAAAAGTCAGATGGAGTTTTTTCGGAGTGGCGAGCTAAACAGGGACATTTTTAGCGAACCGAGTATAATCATCGAGCAGGCGGAAAATGATAATTTTTTTCGCGAGATAGACGACGGAGGCGGAGGACCACCTGGCGGCACACAGATGCACGACAATGAATTCGACGAGAATCGCATGGGCGAAATGAACGAGGACTTCTATCGCAGTTTGAATCAGGCGTATCGCGACGAGGACCTATTTCAGACGGTCAATAGCATTGAGGTGGTGGTGCCGCAGCGTGAGATTGTTGATTTTATGGTGCCATCGCGACCCGTCTCCTCGCTGGGTATGATTTATGAAGACAACGAAGACCAGGAGCCGGAACATCAAAGTTCGGCGTCCGAAGTTGACGAATTTATGCTGGCTGATAAGCGAAATGACAGCCGCCAGTACGGCAAAACTGATGTTCCTGCGAAAAGTTCCAATATAAGTAGACAGTCGCCGTGTGAGTCGCCACGTCTGCCCAAGAAACAGCCCACCGACGGCCAGACGCGCAAATCGAAGAAGAAGAAGCACAGCAAAAACGACATGGAGCTGCTGAACAATCTGAAGTCGGCGCTCAGTGCGGAAATAGCCGCCACAACAGCGGGACTCAGCGACATGCACATCACTACAGTGAGCAGCAGCAGCAATCGTGGCGCTGCCAAAGCAGAAGCTGACAGCACAGCGGAGAGTGCGGCAGAAGCGGCCGCCGCCAAACCGATGAGCCGTGATGAGCTGATTGCATTGATTATTAGCGAAATTGGTAAGATTGAGGACATCTCACAGTATTCGTACAAGCACACGGAACAGCTGACAGACATTGTGTGTCAGGAGTACAATTTTTTTGAAAAGCTTAAGAAAATCGATAAGAATTTAATACTACTGTTGCTCAATCCGATAACAAAGAATAATGGTGGTGAAAGTTTGGACAATAGTTGTCGACTGTTAATACAAAAGCTACAAAAGAATATAGAAATTCTTAAGAAACTGTTCGGCAACGACTTCTCATCAATTTGCGTGAATGCGTTGGATGGCAAAGCGTCGGAGAAAATTCTCAGTGAAATTGACAATACCAGCAGTCTGCTGCACGAGAAGCTGCTGCCGAAGACGGACAGTGAAAGTGAGACGACGGGTGACGCCAGCAATGAAATAAATGCCATTAAAATGCGATATGCCAGCACTAGTGAGTCGGAATGGAGCGAAAAGGACAGTGAAAATGAATTAAGGACGCGCGACAAATCGTGGGACTCGGATTTAAAGGCGCACGACAATTACGGCCAAGGGCCGGTCGACGATTACAGTCGCAATTTACTGCAGGACAATAGCAATTTAAATGAGCAACTGAAACTATTGGATCGCAAAGAAAATGATTTGGTAACAAGGAAGTCAATTAAGAATTTGTCGGACGTTGACTATTACTACAAAACGGCCAACATCAGTTCGGATATTCAGGAGGAGCTGATGCTGCGAAGTCTCTCCCGTAGCAATCTGTTGGAGGATTTTGATGAGAAAGCAATACTGAATGATCGTTTAATGGCTGACGATCCATTGGCCAGTCTCAAACATCACGACAGCCGCTCCAAAACTCCGACTAAGCTGCGTGACTCCAGCACCGCCGAACATCATCACTACTCAAGCAACAGCAGCATTTACAGCAACGACGAGTACATAAAGTCGCTGAAGAAAAGCCTGGAGCGTCACAATTCAATGCTATTTCTGTTGCACCTGCAAAATCCAAACTATAAAAACAGCAAGGACGAGTACTCGGTGGCCGATGATGATCACATGAGTAACGGAAGTCAAAGCCCACCGCCACCAGCACCGAATGGTGAAGATTCAGCCAAGCATCGTCAGCAACAGCACCAGAAACAGCTGCAACATCAACACGAGCAGGCTTTTTATGCGGCCGGCGCAGCCTCAGTCGGCAGCAAGGAGCAACTGATGATCGATCATCCCATTTCATCAATGAATCCATTTCATGACGACATTATGATGATGAACGAAGAGATACACAAGGCGAAACAGGAGTTCAATGTTGGCGGCATGCACCAGCCACCGATGTCATCAGGTATGTCCACAATGGCAATTGAACAATCCCCTAAGAAGACTAAATCCGATTCAGGTCTGTCGTCTATGAGCGGCTTCTCGAGTCTGGAGAAATCTCCAAACTCTCCAAGCCACAAAGCACGTGGCTACTATGTGCCAGAGGAGCTACAGTATGCCAGCAGCGTTGGGCAGAGCAGCCAAAACTTACGGTCATTGCATCATTCAAAAAACGATCTAAATATTTACGGCAGCCAGAAGATGTTGGTGACGCCACGTCAGCAGCCGTACAACAACGATTTACGTTTTTCCGAGGAGAACCTCAATTACATTAGAGAGTTGTCCAGGAACGTGCCTATTTGCTCAGTTTTTGAAAACAAGTCAATTTTCGACGTAAAGACTAATACTCAGCAGTATATGATGCAGCAGCAGCATAAACAAGAGCAGCCGCAACAAATGTTGCCGCAACAACAATCAGCGGCACCGCAACAATCACAAGAACAACGAAACATCTCATTACAGTCACAGTGGGGCGATCAACCCAATGCATTATCATCCAAATCATATCAACTCTCATACTATCCAGATAAGTCAAACTATCCAGATTTAGTTAAGGACCAGCATAACGAAGAACTGTTTGGTCAGGGATCACCGTTGAAACAAAACTATTCGCGTAGTCCTAGCCGTTGTAGCGTCAGCTCGCGCACTCAACCAGCCATGTCAGTGCAAGATGAGCTGGAAGAGAAGCGCCTCATCGAGCAAGTGAAACTGGAGAGTAGCCAGCAGAAAGCGGCACAACAGCAGAAACATCGCAATTTGACTGATCGCTTAGTATTCTACCCATCATCGAACAACATCACCGACTATAATAGCTGCATGAATTTAGAATACACTGGCGGCCAGCCGGATGACTCGCGTCTGCAGCATCAGCATCATCAGGCACTTCTGCAGCAGCAGCAACAACAGTTCTACATGCGACAGGCGATTCATGCCCACCAAAGTCAAGATTCGCGAAATTTTGAAAACTTAGATAGATACCAAACCAAAGATCAGGATAGATTTTTCAAACGTGGCACCGACCATGGACGTAATCAATACCACATGTACCAGGCGCAGCAGCATCAACAGCTACAACAGCAAATGCACAACCTTCGCATGGATCAGTCAAATTCCTATATTCTGAATCAATCCGGCTATGTGACAATATCTAGTGATTTGAAGGAACAAGGCGGCGATCACCCAATTGGCACTCAGTCCGGCCACCCAGCATCTGGCGGAACTCACAATAGCAAATACTTGAGTAAGTTCTCACAGTGGTTGCCGGATCTGAAGCTGAAGCGATTGTCAAAGCGCCATCGTTCCCAATCACTTCCATCCGGTGTTGAAACTGAGCCGCCACAATACCAAAAGATTCGTCAAGGCCAGGCCGAGGCCATGGAGCCCCATCGTGGACGCACCGAACTGCAACAGCTGATGCACCAGCAGCAACAACAACAACAGCAACAACGTCAACACCAAATGCAACAACAAGCTTACGACCAGCAGCAGCAGCAGCAGCAACAACAACAGCAACAGCAACAAACAACCAGCGGTCATTTGAAGTCGCGCAAAGACGCGAACGCATTGCGCAAGAAGAAACGTTCAATTGTCTCGACGATGTCCAATATTATGCAAAAAGCCAAGTTATATCGCCGACATAGTTTTACGCATCATACACTAACAAATCCATTTCATCATAATCATAAAATCTCTGGTAGTCCTAGTTTGTCTGATCCAGAACACGATGTCCATCAATTTTATTCTGATAACGACGATAGCATTAGCGTTGAAGAGCATGATAGACAGTCGTTTAACGATGACTTTAGTATGGGCATGGGTGGCCATCCAGTGTATCAGTCGCATCATCATCACGGTCATTATCATAACCATCATCCCCAATCCAGTCAGTCAAATACAGAGCAACAGCCACAGCAACCGCAGCAGCAGCACCAGCAGCACCAGCAGCAGCAGCAGCAACAGCAGCCACAGCACCTTCAAATGAAGGTCACCGCCAACAACAATCGCTCCACGGCTAGAGTTGAGCCAGCCGAGTCTGCTGAAACGCCATTGTTTGAGATGATGCCAGCAAAGCGAGAGTCCGAATCCGATGATACGTCAAAGAGTGAGCCACAAGATCGTGCCGTAGATGCCTTTGACGCGCATCAGTCAACAGCGGCGGGTAACAACCATGGCAATGAGTTAGGCGATGACTTACTTTTAAACTCAATGTTCCCAACAGTTGGCGATGCCATGAAATCCCACCAATCGAGCGATAGTGGCGCTAGCGGCAATGACGTGGCTAGCAACGGTGGCCACCATTCCACCAGCAGCGGCAACAATAATAACAATAACAATGGTAAAACAGTGTCGACGCCGTCAGACTCGCAGAGTGCTGGCAAAGACAGCGAAAACAATAAGTTCATATTCTCTAGCACCAGCATGGAGTTCGCAGTAAGTCGTAAAATAGCGAAATATCGCCAAAAAAATATTAGTATTGAGGATATGCAGGAAAATATCGGCACCAAGCCGATGGGCAGTCAGCAACGTTCAGGTGATGAGGTTGATGGCGAATTGGGATATGCTGAGCGAGGCGACACAAAATACTATCATGATGCGGCCAAAGACACTCCGCCACCGCATCATCCATTGCAGAAGAGTCACTCCATATATGTGGGTGACGACGATGACGAGGATGAACTGGAAATTGTCGGCATCAGCGAGCCCGAACAGACGGAAGAGTTTTTGCAACAGCCACATCACCAACAACAGCAGCAGCAGCAGCAACAACAACAGCAACAACAACAGTCGCAGCAACAGTTGCATCAGTTTCAGCAACAATCGATTCCGGCACAACCAATATATGCACAAGTTGGGGCTCATTCCGCCCCAGTGCAACGGCCAATCATCTCAATTGACGACCAATACTCTGGGGCAATACCAAAGAGCATGAAATTCGCACAAAAGAATCAGCAAAGCTTAGACATACCGTCAGGTGGACGCGACGACGAGGACAATCGTAGCCAGCACTCCTACCGAACTATTTCATCATCACGCAGGCAGAGCACAGAAGACAGTATTGATACGGATGATGAGTACTTTTGCTATGAACTGCGTAAACTAGAAGAACTGGAGCGTCGCAGTCACATGGAGTCGTCCAGTTACTACGAGGATGGCAATCGCGAAGGTGAACAAGTGTTCAATGAAATCGATCAGCTGGGCATCAGCGAGGACGATCGTTATTTCAATGAGAGCGACACCTACCAGCCGGATGACAATCTAAAAGAGAAAATGTCGTTTGTACTGCAGGAATTGAAGACAAAAGTGAAGCCAATGCCTGAGGTGAGATTGAAAGACAGCCGCCACCATCACGGTGATGTGGGCGGCAGCCGGAAGGCTGATGTTTACGAGAAATTCAGTCAAGTTAGCGATCTGACTTGGCAGCGCGGCCGTGGCGGAGCACCTGATGATATAAACGAGAGTAGATACGATGACGATGACCAAGAGGACGACTTCATGCGACAAATCAATGACTTGGAGCACGAAATCGCCGGCGGTCATCGTCATGGGGCGGCTGTACGGAAGCGCAAACTGAAAAAGAAACGTCGAAAAAGCATCGACGACGAACAATTGAGCGAGGACGACGAGGACGAGGAGCTGCCATTTCAACAACAACAGCAGCAGCAACAGCCGCCGCCGACGCACAGACGCACAACGGGCGGCGGTGACTCGGCGTCGTCCAGTTCATCTGTGAACGAAGCGGCCGACGACAATGTGTCGATATCATCAGGTGCTACATCTGGCCCGGATACGCCGGGCACATTGACGGATGAGGAGACGGCCGCCGCCAATGCCGTCGAAAATTACGGTGAGTTCAAGAAACGTCAAGTTGACGAACAAATAAGTACGCGTTCAAAAAACGAGGTCAGCTTATCCCCGTCTGATGCTCAGGTCGGGGATAATGTTAATGTCGCTGACAGTCAAATGGAGCAAAATCAACAACAACAGTATGACGAACAGCTGGAGGAACAGTACTCACCTCAGGATCGCGAACTCAACGAAGAGGAGGAGCACGAATTGAAGGAACTGCAGCAAAACGACAGCGATCAATTGGAGGCGCTGCACAAGAAGCCGGGCGAGCGACGCATCAGCAAAATGCTGAGCCACGAGTCGAGTCAGGACAGTTCGACGAACGGTGCTCTGGGTAGTAGTAAATGGAAATTACTGAAAACATTAAAAGAACGTAAAATTGAAGAAAAAAATAATCAAGAGAAAATTAAGGAAGAAGAAGCAAGTAATAAGGACAAAGATAAAGTAAGTAAATACTAACAATTATGATGATTGAAGAACATTAAAACATAAATATATTTGTATGTACTTATATAGAGCATTTCTATTTTTTCGTATTCATTTGATGAATCCTTTATGTTGCAAAAAAAAAAACAAAAAAACAAACCAAACAAATCAAGTGCGCTCGTATTTTCGAATCGTTAAGCGTGTAGTTCAACAATTATATGTCAGATGTTAGCACAAAACATTAAAATCAACACAAAACATGTTTTAACAACAGTTATAATGCAAAGAACATGTATACACACAAGTCTCGCGCGTTGCTTAATTACTGTCAGTTTGCGTCGTATAGTCGAGTACCTCGTTATTGTTAATGTCGTTACCTACATTTAGTGAATTGCGCAACATATCCCGTCTCCATTAAGATACTACTACCGCAGCTACATAATTATACATATATAAATATATATTATATACATAAAGAGCATAAAAAAAACAAAAATTCAAATTAAACTCAACACAAACACACAAAGTTACACAACAGACAAAACAATCACTCAGCGGTGCTCTGTAGTTCGATAAGAGTCACAACTCAATCGTAGTTTGGGGACGAAATTGTCGCAGCGTCCCGCCATCAGGATATAGGAGAGATTGTACATAGATATAAATAGGAACAAGGAGCTGCGATATATTGCATAGATATACAGGCGCACATAAATATTTAACACACAATATTCCACAGTTGAACAGCAGTCACAAATGTTGACGCAAACAAAAATCATTTCAAATTGTGTGTGTGTGTGTGTGTGTGTGTGAGAATGTGTTCGTTTTTTTTTATAACTTTCAATAATTCTTGTTTCATCATCATCACCATCACCATCCACCCATCAATGCGACATTCGACAGAATGGCACTGGCGCTGGCGAGGGTAGCGGTCGAGGAAATGGGTATGTAAATGTTTTTTTTTCTTCGTTGCTCCTTACTGTTCTTTCCGTTACACTAAATTTCATTTCTCTAGAAATATATATTTGAATATTTGCCGACGATCACATTATCCAATACACATATTCTCAATCCGCATATATTTAGATAAATTATAATAATACATAAAAAAGTATGCTTGAGCGGCTCACGCATGAACGTAAACAAGTGCAAATTGTGGGCCTACTGCCCCCCCTCCCCCCATATATGGCCCTTCGGCACTCAATTTGCCATCACATAATAAGACGAGTTGATGTGGGTGGGGTTATTCCGACGTATTGGATGGCCTGGAAGGATTTCTGTTCGGACGCCATTGCCCACGCGCGCGCCTGTTATTTATGGCCCAAACACTCTGACACGGCATCTGGTGTAGCTGCGGGGCCGGCTGCCTTATTGGGCCTCCTTTGCCAGATTAACGGCGGTACTACTGCTTTATGGTGGCTGTATAAAGCTGATTTGATTCTTCTCTGCCACCATAAAGATGCTTCGTCTTTGGGACATTCCATCACACTGAATAGGCGACACTCCCTCACACAGTAGAACGGTCAATCGTTGATACTATAAAATGGTTCTTGCATGACCTTGATATTATGATTGTTATACACAAAATTCCAAAAAAATTCTTCTAAAAAGGACACCCATTTGCAGCATCCGGCAATCGACAAACTTTTCTGTCTGATATCATTTTAATTACCAAACATCGACCAAAAAGTTTAATGTATTTCACAAACGGCAGTTTCCTGAATCCTTTCTGAAACCATTACGCTGCATACATTTGCGGCCACATAAAAGCGACGATTTTCTGTTTATTTATGGAACGATTTTTTCTTCTCGGTATCCTGCTGTTATTTAAGTAATATTTCCTGACTTTGCAACAATCTGATTTGATTGTGTCCTGAATAATTGAATTGTCCAGAATTGCGTGTGGTGTGAAAACATGTTAATCCACGAATCCTTTGTTAGAGCAAATCAAAAATGCAATCAATTCGCACTGGATGTGGTACCAACTATACCGGTGGCGTAAGGGGTGTGAATTGCCCCCCCCCCCCTTAACCAACTCCATTTTGACGCCGATATTTACATGCTCGTTATATGTATTATGCTGTATGACTGTAAAATCGTCAAAAGCTTTTAAGCTAATGGAATCGCCGAACTTTAATAATCCCTGGCTGTTTGTTTGCCAACAGCGTGACTTTTCGTGGCTTTCTTGGATGCCTTGAGAGCTCGTCGGTACGTGCATTGTGAGTTCATGTGGTAATTATTGATGGAATTTGTTGTCAGTTATGTCAAAATTCTGATTTACATGCATTTTTGCGAATTAAATTCTATGTCAACAGGACCTTTTACAGGATTATACGTTTTTGTTTCTCGGTGCATTTAATTTTTTTTTTTTTACTATTTCGTGGAGTTTGAACAAAATAGCGTTTCACACTACAAAAACCACCGTTACACGAACCTTTCCACCATTTTCCTCCTAATCATTTGCATCGCCAAAATGTTTACAGCATTTTATGTTTACCCGCGTGTTTCTCTGCAATTATCTTTTATTAGGCGAATTAGACTTTATTGCCTCGCGGGTTTTCGGTTGTTGCACGATAATTCTCCTTGTTTCGGCTAAAAACAACAACAACAAAAATTGCTTTCCATACTTAACATATAAATGCATACATTTTATCATTATTGCGCCCAAGTACATGCAACATAAATAATTAATTATTCAGCATTTTAATTGCTCTATGGCTGTTGTCGCACATCTACACGAGACGTTTCGACGTTGACAGACAAATACAAGTGCAATTATGAAAAAGTTATGGCGCTTCAAATGCTGACTACGAGTCGACAGACCCTTAGCACAGCTTCAAATTACCAAAATGCTTAAACAATTAAATATTTATAAGGACAATTTAAATATTTCTCGTACTATTGCTGCGTGTAATTATGCAAGCAGTCATTTCTGTTTGTCTAGCAAACTCCTAGGAGAATTGTGCTTGTGGGGTGGGATGAAGGAACAAAAATACAAAAAAAAAAAAACACAAAAAGAAGAAGAAGAAGAAGAGAAATACCAATCAATAAATGAGTTCACTTTGGATAGCGACCTGACCTAGCTCATTAAATATTCGTGCATTCATTCCGCATTTAATACGCAGCAATTTTCTCCACTTGATAGCCATTTTACGGTGTTTGAGCATATGTGTATCCGGATAATGTGATTCAAATCATGTCATTTGTCCGTGCTACGCAATTAGTGGCAATTGATTTGAAGTTGATTACTTATACTAATGTGATTTTTTCTGTCTCCTTTTGTACAGCCATCCAGGTGACAATCCCTTTTATAGCAACATCGACAGCATGCCGGATATACGACCAAGACGAAAATCCATTCCACTTGTGTCGGAGCTTGTGAGTATTTCAGTTTTATTTTATAATTTTTTTTTTACGAAAAATCTTTGTGTTTGACGCCATCTCAAGACGATTCAGGAGTGATTTTCGTCGTCAATTCACCCACAAAATACGGAAAAACAAACCGAAAAAGTTTAATTATTTGAATGTCATGTGTTCACTGTAACTGCCCTTTTACCCAAATTATTTACAGACCAATTGTTTTTTTTTTGTTTTATGATTTTATGGTTGTACATAAATTATTATATGAATATCAAGTTGCAACATAAATATTTTATTCCTTAAAGCTGCCGCCTCTGTGTACATATTTGTTTTAAATTAAATATTCATTTAAATGAACGGTTGTTCATCGCTTTATGGCTGAATCGTTTAAATGTTTCTAAATGAAATACAAAATGATTTGTCGGTTTTCTGTAAATCCGTAAAGCGAGGGACGACTGTCCAATATATAATCAATTACTCCAATATCAAATATTACACATATATATATATATATATTACATAACCAATCAATTGATGATTATTTTTAACCAAAAAGAACCAAATTTAATTGATGTTTGTTTGTGTGTTTTCCAATGGACCCAGGTACTCAAGGTATATGTCCTAACCAATATATTATATTTTCACATTGCCTTGTAGATTTCTTTAAAACTCAGCTTGTTTATTACATTTTTGTTTTTGTTTTGTTTATGCCTAGAATCCTGCATGCAATTTAGAGCGACAACATAAAAGCATAGGCCGAAAAGATTGCTCATAAACAACGTGAATGGAAACTCATCAGTCCTAAATAGAATTTATTTGAGTCGTTTTAGAAAAGTTTCTCATTATGGCAATGTCGTATATGAGTATAAGTAAAGTTAATGACGATTAAATATTTACCTGCACGTATACCAAATATATAGTAAATAAAGTAGAAGCCGCCTCTAAGAAAAGCGTAATAGCAACTGGAAAGTTTCTCGTGCATTTGCTGTTTTCATCTCGTGATTGTTCGTTTAATTATCTTAAGTTGAGTGATTTTAGCTGCCGCCAGCTAACATTTTATCCAACATCTCAACTTATCTTACATCATTCAACTATTCCTTACTGGTTATAGCCGCCTCTACATTGAATTCTGTACAAAATTGATGGCAAATTGATGGCGCCCGCGCACCATTGTTACCTCCAGGAAATCGGTTTCCATGTTATTTATATGCTATCGTGTGGGAACAAGGGATGGCGAAGAATGCTTGTGAATAGGGAAATGGTTGGGCTGCGGGCGAAATAGGGTTTCCATTTGGCTGTTCTGACTTTATCTTTATGCGTCTGTAAGCAAAAGCAACACATCGAATGAAACTTCATAATTGGCTTAAGAATTGGTGCAAAAGTTTTGCAGTCGCTGCGTGTGTGTGTGTGTGGGAGTGTGTGCGCTAAAATTTTATCGATTTCCCGATCAAATAGTGCCGGAATTAATTTGTAATTACCACTCACACGTGCGCTTGTAATTTAATTATCGCGTCGCGCTTTCATTTTCGACATGCATTTGCACCTAGTAATTTATGAATGAAGGGTTAATGACGCGACGACTGCCCAATTACAACTAAATTGATTTAATTGAATTACTCATGATACAGCCATCGCTATCGTAGCTAATTGGATACATTGTCCGCAGATTTTGAGACACTGTAGCAACAGTTGAGGTGTCACAGAAACTTTGAACGTTTTCTGTTTGTTTATGCATGCTCACTCATTAATAAGTCACATTGCAGATGCTTACTCATTTAGGCTGAAGAAACATTTTGCAGCCAAGGTGTAGAGCGTCTCAGTAAAAGCTTTCTAATATTATCTTGGGCACGATTTTGGGCAAATGTCTTCGACAGCTTCGATTCACAACTGACTGACAAAAATCATTTACATTTAATTTCGACTAAATTAGAGATAGTTTCGAAATTTCGAAGACAATTGTCCACAATTTAGCCACTCAGCTTTATTATGCCAACACTTTTGCAATAATTTTTATTTCACAGCTTCAATTTATTAAAAACAACTAAATAATTTAAAAAAAAATAACAAAAAACTAGTGTTTCGAATTCGAAAACATTACGTTTTCGTCGCAGCTCATTCATTCGTTTAGCCTGCTGTTTCATGCAAATCGCACGTACTTTCGCTACTTACTGAAATTACATGAACTTGATCTCTTATGTTCCATGATTATTGCCCGTCCGCAGACGATGGCTGCTACCAAAAGGAATGCGGGCCTGACATCGGCTGTTCCGAGAGCTACCCTCAACGATGAAGAACTGGTACGTAATTACAGTACATTTAATATATGCTACAAGGACACACACACGTACCAGGACGCCAAGGGGGTGGCTTAGTTTCAATTTACAACCATTTAGAAGACACCCACGACATAAAAATGTGTACACGTCCTGGATACGTTTTATATACTAAACCTACACCAATTTTCTTTAATATTAATATAATTTCGTTTTATTTCATTTCATTTCATTTCACCGTCGAACCTTTGCGACATGATTTTGGGGGCTGCCTGGTGTTTCTTGCTATTTCATTGTAGAAAATGCACGTCTACAAGAAATCGTTACAAGCCCTCATTTATCCAATATCGTCGACAACGCCGCATAACTTTGTCCTGTGGACGGCCACATCGCCCACATACTGCTATGAATGCGAAGGATTGCTCTGGGGTATTGCCCGACAGGGTGTACGCTGCACCGAGTGCGGCGTCAAATGTCACGAGAAGTGTAAGGATCTGCTGAATGCCGACTGTTTGCAACGTAAGTCGTACATCTTTTCGTTTTGTATTTTTTGGTGTCGTCATCATTTTCTAGAATTATGATTTTGGCATTCTAGAGTATAGAGGGAGGGGGGTTGTTACAACATTCTTAGCCTCAGCAACGATGTGGGTAAATTCATTAAATTCGCAACGAAAGCATGCAGGCAGAATGGAATGAACAACCCTTTTCAGCACATTACATTTTCATATATTAAAAAAAAATTGTTTGCTTTAGTCTAACATAGTTAGCTAGTTAGTTAATTAAACGAATTTTATTAAAATTTATCGTGTGTTTAGGGGCTGCCGAGAAAAGCTCCAAACATGGCGCTGAGGATAAGGCAAATTCCATCATCACTGCCATGAAGGAGCGCATGAAGCAGCGCGAACGTGAGAAACCAGAAATATTCGAGCTGATACGGTAAGTGGCCAATCCTAATGTAATTTAATACCGAAACAACGAATATCTCGTGCCACTTTATACCAACTTGTATTTTATATCGAAACGAGTCCTGGTACCAGGGATAATGCAGTATTTTATGTAAATATTGATGCAGGACGCCGATGATGACGGCCAAATAAATATTTGCCACGCTTCACTTCGTCTCCCATATACAATTCCAATTAAGTTATATATTACATGCATCTCTCTGCAATTGATACATATATTGTATATAAATACAAAACTGTATCCTCGAGTAAGGACGCGACGTTTCAATGGAAGCGCCACTTGAATCGGCAATTAAACGTATTTTATATGTTTTGTTGATGGTCCAGCTATATCGTAAGCAGCCACTTGCCCGGCTAAAGTCGCTACTTAGCAACAGGGCATGAACTCATGGTCATATAACAGATTATCTAACGGAATTTGAGATTCGAGAGCACAGCCCTCAGATCAATACCATAACAACAAATATATTATTACCGACTACATAATATTATTTATATACCGTGTAGCGCTGCAGCGCACGTATATTTATGTTGGCCAGCTCCTGTGTGAGCAGCGCCCATCCCGGCCCATCTTCCCACCCAACCTCCTTGTATGCTCTAATCTATACATCTTTACCTTTCCATGCCCAGCAGATAATAAGGTTGAGTCTTATTAAGTCGCTATAAAATAAAGCAGGCTGTGGGTATGTCGCAACAGCCCTGGAGCGTCGTTTTTTTATGGCCGACAACAGACTTCATAGTAATTGTGCTTATAATCATTGTTGTTGTAACATAAGATTTGATCCTAAGAAAACAAAAAAAAAAACCCATACACATACACCAACAAAAAAAAAACAGATCTAAAACCTAAATTTATATACATACATTATTATATATATAAACCACCAACCCAAATCCAAATGTACCAAATCTAGAGCTGTATTCGGCGTTGAGGAAAAAAGCCATGCAGGTCATATGAAAGCGGTGAAACAAAGCGTTCTGGACGGAACTAGCAAGTGGTCAGCTAAAATAGCAATAACAGGTTTGAATTTATTACGAACAAACAACAACCAAAAAAAAAAAAAACAACATATATATATATATATAAAATTCTGCATACTAATTACCAATATATGTGTAATAATTTTTTTTGTTAAACAAATACATATATACCAAAAAAATATATATACAGCTACATAATTTGCATATTTATATTTTAAAGTCTAAGTACTAAGTGTTTTATATTATTACATATGTGTCATAAGTATCATATTGTAACAAAATATGCCTTATATATGTGTTTGTATGTTCACATACATGCATATACATATAAGTTTCGTTTTTAATTTGTTGTTTTGTTCACGTTAAATATCATTTTTGTTCGTATGAGTTTATTATTATTTCAACCGATACCCGCATGAGACATTAACTATGCCGCCTAAATTACAAGTAAAAGGGCGTCCGGACAACACGTGGGTTACGAAATTCCGTTATTATGGTAAAGGTTGCCGCACAGAAAAAAAAAAAAAACGAAAACGTCCTCTTGATTTTTAATTTGCAAAAATGTTCAACTATAACTTTTTAATGGTTAACCTGCAAAATGCGGCCGCAATAAAACGTCGCCGCACAGATTTTATGGCAAACCCATAAAATGCACAATCCGAAAGCTACGCTCGAACAACTGACTCGTCACTTTACTATAGGTATGCCATTAATGGACGAACTGATTATGCACAAGTGAGCTATGACATTAAAATGCATTTATATAAAGTACATTCGGGATGACGATGCAGTCATTTTATGCGCTATAAAAGAAAATATTGACTGGAGATTAGTGCATTTAAGGTCTTCGTGCTTGACATAATTCATTTTAATGGTTCTATCTTTAATGAAATTTGCAACATAAAATATTCGTAACGTCCTTCAGTTATACCAAATTATGGCAAGTTCATAAAATGCACAATCCAACCGAACAGATGTCACTTGAATTGTTAAAACCTTAACGGAGCACTGATTTGGCTATGTCATTAAAATGCAATTACACTTTTGCTGCACTATTAAAAAATTCACTGGGGATTGGTGCATTTAAATCTACGTTATGATCGTCCTTGAGCATTCAATTTTTATTGGAAAATGTTCGTTCAAAAAAAATTTTCTCTTACAATTCTCTAAAAGTGACGAGTATTGTTCATTCGACGTCGTCTCCCGCCACCCATCACATCCAACTGGTTTAATTATTTTCTAACGGTACAGGCAAAAACAAAAAAAGTGGATGAAGAAAAAAAAAAATAGGGGATGAAAATGGCAATTTTCACGCGACGCATCTGCAAGCGCGAACATTAGTGCAAAAGCGAGCGCGTGCTCCATAAACTGTCGTCGTTGCACTTTGATGTTATTAACATAAGCTGACGGGGGAGAGGTGCAATGTAGTGTGGCGCGGCGCAGCGTTGCATATTGTTAACGGTGCATTAGATGCATTTTATAACGACTTTGCCCAGGAGACTTTCAGTTTTGGCGCCGCACACCAAACCACCCAACGACATTTATGCAAAATATGCACGGATGTACATTGTTTGTGAGTGAAAATCTGCTTATTCCTTATTCTTTCAAGTTTTCCACCTTGTCTTAATGACTTTTCATTTCGTCCGTCTTTTCTCTTTGCCCATTGTCACAACAACATAATTACATTTATTGTTTTTATGCGGCAACGAAGCGAACGGCGCTCATTTATGCTATTAAATTACAACAGCCCACCGTTATTTGTGGCATGGAGATCAGTTTTTGCCAACTGTAGGCTTCTTCCTTTTGTTGTCGGCATTGTTGATTGTCTAGCCAGCCGATTCCCATGGCGCCCAGTCGGCCATCCACACGTTGACACTTCGCATAATAAATAATGCTTAAACAAAAGAAAACGGTTACTCTCACACGTTAAATTAAGTGGAAATTGACCATATGATATGCGTTGAATGAAGCGCCTAATTGTCCTACATGACAGCTACTCGGCCAGCTTCATTGTCACTTGATTGGTCAGCGATTAAGGTGTGGGTCAGGTGTGCACTTGAAACACTTTTGAGATGATATTGTCTTTGTATATATTCTATTAAGAAACTGGTAATTGCTCCATTAAGAACCACTCACGTCAACTGTCTTCAAGTGTTGAATTCAATAGCGCAATTAATCCTTAATGTTATGAGATACCAATCAATGGCGTTCCAATAACTTAAATAGTTGATTGGTAATTTTGATGTTGACGGATGATGGATGAGTGACGTTGTGAAATTTTTTTTGTCGTTGATTTCTCAGATTCTGTGACCTTATCAATCAAAAACAGTCATGTCACTTCCATCTCTTCCTAAATTCACCACATAGAAGTTACATCCTGTATGTCAACTTTTAAGATCTATATTTGCTTGGATATTTCTTTTCCAAATTAGATGAAGGATTTGGATTTTCTCAAGACTCATCGTACATTTGTTTTCTCCTATACCAAACCAATTTGACATAATCCACTTTAAGGACTCGCTTGTCCCAAAACTTATGAGATGTTGCTTAAAAAAAAAATAAAAATTCCTAAACTTTCGCAAAACGGTTGCAAATTGTGCGGGAGCCATTAACCATAAAAAACCCTTATCCATCGCTCTACCCCCACGGCTGCCAGTCCTCCTGCTATTTGTCGCTCGTCTCTTGGAAACGCCATTTACTTTTATGGTATTTGTGCACGTGCGGCCTTCGATGGTCTCACCTGGGCACTTGCACCACGGATGTTTAAATTTACCTGTAACGTGTTTTCTGGCGCCCCGCAACAACAACAAAAAAAATTGGTCGATGTTAATTTACACACATTCACTTGACTGTACGTAATTGTAATACACTTTTATTATGGCGAGTGTTTTTTCCTTAATATTAAAGAAAATTGTGTGCAATTTTATTGAAACACAATGTTATGCTGTAACGAACATGAAAGATAATTATGTAAAAATACAAATCTGTTTTGATTTATTAACAAATCAGGAATAGCCACCCTAAAATCGATTTTGTATTTTGATGCGATGTACATAATAAATCAAAGAGGACACCGCACGTCCTTGGTATTCTGCCTCGTATACGGAGTACATTTTTTATGTTTATTCGCGGCCGCCAATTGTGTGTATTGCAGTAGCGTCCAACCCCATAACCTCCATTACTATTATTATAGCAAAATTGTTCATCCTCATTGTTATTTTTTTTTCCTTTTTCTTTTGTATTATTTTCTGTTTTCTTTCTGTCTTGATGTGACATTGCGGTTAATATTAATTGTAACAAGCGCTGACTGAAATTACGATGCAAAATAATTATAGAGCCATAAAATTATGGTCGCTGTACATTAATTAGTATTGACCGCATGTGAGCTCATAAACAAAAAGCATGAATATGATTTAACTGTTTCGCTTCTGTATGTAAATACATATGAATTGGTGAGATTTTGTCATTTGTGCATCTCGCTATTTCTATATCTGTATCTCTCTCTCTCTCTCTTTCTCTCTCTCTATCAATCTCTTTCTGTCGACTCAATTGTGACTGTGTGTATTTAATTTATGATTTCATCTTATGTACCATCATGATTCATTTGCATTCATCTGAGTTCGGTATTTCTTTTTTTTTTTTTCATTTTTGTTTTATTTGTACTTCACCGATCTGCTTTCTATTTGTATTATAAATCTCTGTGGAATTACTAAATGTTAAAATGCCAAGACATGAGAAGCTAAGCTGAAAAAATGCGATTTTTTGTTTGTTTGTTTAAAACTGAAAAGATGGAAATGAGTTTAAGAATTAATGCAAGACTTACAGTATGCTGCTCGCTTGTGCTTCTTCGCATTAAATGTTCGACTTGCTGTGTACAAAATAGTATAATATTACATATAAATTGTGTCATTCGCCCTAGTTTGCATTAAAACAATTTCTTTCGTTTTTTCCGTTTATTTTAACATTGTACAATATTAATTGCGTGTTAATTTTCAGTGGGAAGATGTCTGTTTCACTTTCTGTCTGTCTTTCGCTCGCTCTATTTCACTCTAAGCTTTGTTGGGTACAAAAACAATAATCAACAAACTCACCAAATCTGTTGTCATTTGGACATTTCATTGAACTAATCCAACTGCTAAATAATTTTAGTAAATCTACCCTGCGAATCGCCTTTTTTTTATCAAATTTAATGCCACGAAACGTTTTTGTTTTATCTAAATTCACCTCTATTTTATATTGTTTTTTGTTCAATCATTTGTTTTTCAATATAATTATTTTTTTATTGTATACAAATACATCAAGTATTTATCGACCAAATAATTGAAAAAGATATAAATTTACTTGTATACAAACAAAAATACAACAATTTCAATTTGATTTGCTAAAATACAAATATGATAATAATCAGTTATAATTTCAGGACGGATTTGCATTTACTTTGTTACATCTTATGTTATATATGTTTCCGCCATTTTTTTGTTGTATTTCTACGGCGTATAAATCAAAAAAAAAATTTAGTATTTTTGTGTATAGGTTATATATGTGGGAAATAGATGTACATATATGTATAGCATCGGTCATTAGATATATTGTGTATGTTAAAAAACTAGTTGAAAACGAATATTTCTTAGATATTTTTTATCGTGTCGTTAGAATAAATAACAATACAAATGGCTGCCGTTTAAATGAAATGCTTAGATACACGCAAAACTTAATTAACTTAGGCATATAAGTACAACAATGAATGGAGGACCTCGTGACAGTTGTATGACAACGAACATATAATTCACAATTTGCCAGCACAATGGCCAATTGGGGCCAAACTCAGCAAATGTGAACAAATGTTCAGTCCGTTGCGTCGTTTTTCTCTGCGAAACGAATTCTTTTTTAATATCGGTCGGATGAACATCTCCAAGAGTCTCTCACCTAACGATCGCGTGGAATATTCAACTTTGAAGTTCCAAGCATCCTTCGCAACAAAACGTAGATGAAGAAAAAAAACAACCATACCGAAACCCCACAAACCGCCCCCAATGCTCCCGATTCCACCGATTCCACTCCCTATATGCGACGGAGCAAACGTCGAATTTGCTCTCTGCATGACATATATACATATAATTATAAGCATATCTCCGTGAGACGTGCTTCTCATCCCACCATTCCAGCAGCTCCGTCAGATACGTCTTACTTTAATATAATAATATATCTTGAATATTTGTCTTTCACAAAATACTGTGGAGGACGAAATTTTCGGAATGTCTACACACATTGTGTGGAAATTATAATGTGGTTGTATGTGTGTGTGTGTGTGTGTGTATGTGTATGTTTGTGTTGTTGTTGCCAAGTTTAGCAAACAACAAACATGTGTGTAGTTTGATTTTTGTTGTTGAAGTTTATACGATTATTCAACAAACATGTAGCAAGAAAAGAAAATCCATTCAAACATGACAAAGTGAAAGGGATGAACTATTTGCCTGCATTCAGGCGCAAGAGTTGTGTGTAGGTCGTCGGGCGCATTTTAAATTAAATTTTGCTACTTTAAAAATAAATTCGCAAACACACACACACACACACTCACATACACACGTGCACACATACGAATATGATTGTCGTCGTCAGCGCACAAAGTTTAGCAACATATTCAAGCGAATAGGGAATTTCCGATTCATAAAATGTGACTGAGAAATTCACATTTATTATTAATTTTCATTTAAAATACATCGTTTATATTCCATGTCCTGTTTTTACCGATGTACCACGCCCCCCACCGTACCAACCCCTCCCATATCCTCAGACCCATCAAATATTTAAATGCATCATAAAATACATGAAATCCACAAAAAACGAGAAGAAATGATGGTGGCAGTCACAGCAAAATGATCATATAATGTTTTATCTGACATTGTTTTAATTGTATTATGCGAAAATTCATTTTCAGTGAGCTTTATGATAACCGCCATTAATATTATAGAAAGTCTGCATTTGCAGCCATCACGCCATTGTACAAGGTGTATAGTTGCCCACCTGTGCTACTAGACCATCATCATTTTTTTACTTTTAACTGCTGATTAATTGAGCACATTTCATCGAAGAATTTTTTTTGTGTTTTTTACGTTATTCAAATTCATGCTAACGGATATCGCAACGATTGCCTAATTAGTAGGCGATTTTGGGTAGGAGCGCGCCTAAATGGCCGCCACCAATAGACCGCATCTAGGAGTTGTTCGGCTTTAAAGCGATCTTTATTTGTATGGTTTCTAGTTCCATTGTATCACATGTGCCTTTTTTATTCTTTCGTTTTGTTCATATTTATTTTACGCAAAAGATAAAAGATAATATGATTTCGACATGAATTTATTGAAGAATCCACACTCCCTTATGTTATCGTGAACAGTTCGAATGAGTTATTGAGCGTCTCCATATATTTGTTGAACGCGCAATAGAATTCACGTTCTTGTACGTTTTCCAGACCATTTTTTGTCGTCTTGCAAAACAACTAAAAACATAACGAAAAAAAAAATGTCAAATTTGGACACACGAACAATTTTTGATTGGTACGTCTTGTTTACAAATGGAATTGAAAAACAGAAAAAAAAAAACAAAAAAAAAAACCATCGTGTGTGCGTCATATTGCGCCGTCTTACATTACACGGACGGCCTGGGCCACCTTTCTCCCAAAACACCAAAAATATAAATAACGAACGACCATCGCTCCACACAGAATAAACCATTTATTATAAAGAAAAAAAAAAAAAAGAAACAACAACACAAATGAGACTGCATTTTTTTTTTGTTACCAACCAATTTTCAAACAAGCAAAACAATCAAAAGAAAAATCTGTTTTTTGACTGTACATTTTTAAAGGATGACATTTGGTGTGGATCCGGATACACATATAGATTCATTAGAACAGGCTGAAGCAGCTACCGTTGAGGGAACATCAAAATGGTCATGCAAGTTAACAATCACAGGTACACAAAACATACAAGTATTTAAAAAAAAAGACACCCCCACCCTACGCCTTTACAAAACGACCCCCGCCCCTTTTTACAAATTTGTCAACAATCATTTTGAAGGTTTTTTTTTGAGCAGCAACAAAAAAAACTTTAATTGGTTTTTATATGAAACAACACATTCGACTGATTCATTTTTAAATAAATATTCTACTTTTCATCAACACAATTCCCCTTTTGTCCCGATTTCTATTTGACCACAAACAAAATTCTTTAAAGTATATTTGAATAAAAACAATTAAAAAATATTAATAATAATAATTTGTACACACACATGAGTAATTGTTTGTTTATATAACGAATATATATATATATATCGGCAAAATTCGTATCCTGAGGAAATATTTGATTTGATTGTATCTATATTGTTCATTTTCACCAATATTGTTCTACATAGATTATATTACTAACTATGAACTTATATTAAATACTAAATACTTCACCATCAATAAACTATTAGCATAAAGAATATGATATAAATATTAATGATTTGTTTAGAGTTTTGATTCTGCATTTTAAAAGTAACTTATTTGAATAAATAATTTGTTTTTCTTTTCATTTGGTTACCTCTATATATCTAACTCTCTCTCTTTCTCTATATATATAAATATGTTTATATATATATATATATATATATCTATCCAACTAAATACGTTGATTTAGTTATATTTTAAAAACGATAATTCCTCACATCTTTGTTTAATCTAGTTTTATATATAAATTTTGGCCACAATATCTATTCTTTCCACTTTTTCGCTGTCTATCTCAAACTCTGTCTCTCTCTCTCTCTCTCTCTCTCTTTTTCTCTTTCTCTGTCCCATCTCTAACTTTCTATTCTGCTACCATATTATATTGTCACCATCAGTAATTAAAAATCTGTGCGCGATATACTAGTTACTGTCCCTAACTCTAACACACGTTTTCTTCAGCCCCATTGCATACATATTAACATCCCACCGACCGCATCACCCACCCACCCCCTTCTCACCCTCCACACTCTTTCCACATTGTTTCTCTCTCTTTCTCTCTCTCTCTCTCTCTCTCTCCTGTGCAGCAAATAACTGAAATTGGTTTGTGTGAATGCGTTGATTTCAAATCGCCTAAATTCTGACAAAAGATTATTTACTAAGTAAAGCGAGCAGAGCGCGCGACGACTGTCCGCGTGTGAACTTTTCAATTTGGCACAGTTTTTACAAAAAAAAAACATTTATTTTCTTCAACTGCACATCTACTGCACCCACCAATCAACAAACTACTAAATAATTGCTTTCAGGCGTTCGAATGTGTCGAATCTCGTCAAGTTTTATGGCTTTTTAAGTGACGACGACTTGAGTGTTTTTAGTTTGTACGTTTTCACTTTATTTCTTTGACGTGTTTCTTTTCCTCTGTTATTTATTTTTTGTCGTCAATCCGACCAACAGGCGTTTATTACAATTTTTCATTTTCGAAACAGACGGCTTTCATATTGTTCCGGTGCCACTTGAACAAAAAAGTGTTGTCTCGCGATTGAAATGATAGATAGGCACATTTCTCTGTCGCAGATCTACTGTCTGTCATCGTTTTTCTTGTTTAGTAGAGAAAACAAAAACAGAAAACGTCTTTTATCCATATTCTATAAACACTTTCTCATTCATTGTACTGCAACAAAAAAAAAAGAAAACAAAGAAAAAAACTCGCTAAATCAATAAGTCTATCTATTAAAAACAAATAATGGGAACTCACCAACAAACAATCAATGTTTCTTCTGCCTTTCTACCTGAACAGGTTGCGCTTTATTGATTAGTTTTTAAGTAAACTACTGTAGTTTTCATTTAGCAGTAGTTTTTAACATATTTTTTACTCGTTGAGCTTAGTGATTTGTTGACTGACTTAGACGTTAAATTATTTAAAAATCATTAGTACACGCGATTTGTTGAAATTGCGCGGCTCGCGTACGTGTGCTGCAATTACGTCGACAACTGCAGGGTTGCACATCAAATATTTACTGCACTCCATTGCACACGTTTGTATCAATAGATTGAATTAATAATGAAATGTCAGTCGCCTGTGTTGTCAACAATGGCCATAAAGGGAAACGCCACCAATCATGTGTGTAGTTATGTTTGATAATGATTCGACAATTTGTCTACAATGTCGTAAATAATATGTGTGACAGCAATAAAATTGTTTTATGTGTTTCAGATAAAGTTAACTGCACTAAAATTCAGAGTAAAACTTTATCGTTTTATCGTTAAGTTTTTAACGACAGTTGGTTCAGTTTCACTATGTTGCAATTCACTCGTAATAAAATATGACAATGTCGACGCTGTCCATCCGTTACACTCACACTTTATGTCTGTTCTGTATTTATGTGCAATGCAAGCCGATGCACCGGCGTTTAATGCAACTGTACCAGGCAACAAAGTGCATTTTAATGTCGCTCCAATTTCCACCACCAATAAACTCGCCGGCAAATTACGTGCATTCATGAGCGAACGACAAACGCCGTCAGTTAGGCAGTCCGATTCAATGATTTACCGCCGCAATGTATGCAATGCTGCCAATTATAAATTTGCATTGCTGCAGAAACGCAGTAAAAAACTGTATCGTGTGTATTTAATTTAAATAATTTGCCATATAAAGGAAATGCCAATACAGTAGCTTTTTCTGCTGGTTGATTATGTTTTGGTTATGCGCCGGCATTTATGCAATCATGATGAAAGCACTCTCACGCCAGTGCATATTTAATTGGCACCTCGTGAACATTGCAATGGCAAATTGATTTTGCATCTAGTTGTAACGTGCATGGAAATGCAGCGGAAAGTGAGTTTGACGATGCAAACATGATGGGCAAATTGCATTTTGAATCGCATCGACTGCAGGCGGTACAGGATGCAACAAGTAGGCATGCAGGTGTATTCATGCGATTCCGTTGCAAAAACAACTTTAATGAAATTCGCGAGTTTATTTTCCGTCTGTTTGTTGCTGCTGATTCGTTATTTTGAATCTACGTTTAAATTGTAAATATTCTACGGTGAATTTCTATCATTTGTGAGTACATGCGGGCGTTTGCATTTTTTTTTTTCTCTTATGGTCGCATCTAAGCCTTTTGGCTAACTGAGTAGGTAAATTGGGTAGAGATTATTCAGTTCAAAGCTATTTACATTATTGATTGATTAGCATCGGTATTTGCAATTTCGGTACTTAATGAACTTCTACGTGGGTAAACAATTAATTTCCTCGCAATCGCTGTTGGGCAGATCGAGTTTAAGGTAATGGGCAGCATTAGATTTAATCTACTTGAAAGCTGTAATCAAAAATTAGTTGCATAGGAAATAGAGAAGTTTATGCATTGCATAAATGTGGGCGCTATTTAAGGACGTGGACGTATTTCTCTATTATTTGTCGGTACATTTATTTTAGAAATTCTAAGAAAACGAAATAACAAGGACACGACACCGCAACGTGAACGCGATTAGGAGAAATTTTGTTCGTAGAATTTGTTTTAGTGATGTTGAACAACATTTCTGTATTGCATAATGATTTCGTTGTTTTTTTTTTACGTTTTGTAACCACAACAATTGACCGTTCTGCTAAGACACGGTCGACATTTAAAATGCGCCTTTCGGTAAGCTTTTTCTTTTCAAAACCAAACACAATACACACGCAATAATTTTTCCGTTGATTTATTAATTTTTTTTTATACAAAAAGAAAAAAAATGAAAAAGAAAAAAACAGCAAAACATAAATATGTATAAAAATACCGTGTTTGTTGATAGTTTTGTTATGTTTCTTATATTACTTTCTCACTCTAAATCTCTAATCTTTCTCTTTCTTACCGTATATTGTGTAACTGTAGCTATATGTGTGTGTGTGTGCAGTAAGTGAATGCCAATTGTTTGCGATGCGCTTTTAGCATTAAATGTGTAGATTTATATGAATTTGTAGGTGGATGTAACAAAAGCTTATGTTTAATGTATTGTATTAGAATTAAATGTGCGTAAAAGAGAATGCCTACACAATCTACTTGACTTGTTAATTAACAGTTCCGCAAAAAAAAAAACACACAAAAACTTAAAAAATATGTAAAAAACAAAGTGCGGAAACACTAACACGCCACCATTCACAGTACACAAACCAACTAGTGCAATTTATTTGGTTTTCAGTTGACTCTTACCACTTCCTAAACACACACAAATGCTTTCACATACTCGTACATCTGCATACGATAATGTTAATACTCGGCTCATTGTGTTGTTTTCATGATGTAAATAAAGAATCATTTAAATATAAAAAATATATATAAATAAATAAAATAAAATCACACGAAAATACAATGTGAAGCCAAAACTCCCACACACACATTTACACTGAACAAATTGCGAACACGCCAAACTACAAATAACCGCCTGCGTGTATACTTTCATCTATTTATAAAGACGGTGGCTTTCTGCTCAGAAACATACCGCATCTATTTTTGAGTCGAATTTTAGCGACATTTAGGGGTTTTCCTATGTCAATTCAGAAATAAATCAGTTTTCTCCCAGCACAAGATTCATTTGAAGTCGATCAGTAGTGTTAAAAAAATTTGTGGTTTGGCATACAGAAAAAACTCATCATACTACCTCTTACACCCTCAAACATTTTCTCATGAATAAACCTAACAAAAACACACACACCTACACAAACACACACAGTAAACATAAACTACATAACTACAAATTGAGTCATCGTTTTTATGTTAAAAAAAAAAAATCAAGTCATTTAAACGTCTTACTAAAACATAAATTTTCTCTGTTTTTTTCTCACTCTCTCTCTCTATATCTCACTCTCTCTCATCCCATAAATTATCCTTGAAAATCCCTCAAATCCGATTATCCTGAAAAAAAACAACAACTAAAACAAACAACAATAAAAACACACAACAACTACTGCCGCGTAGTGATATGCGCCCAGGGATTGATCGCCAAGGACAAGAGCGGCACCAGTGATCCATACGTGACCGTTCAAGTGTCCAAAGTCAAGAAACGCACACGCACAATGCCGCAGGAATTGAATCCGGTGTGGAATGAAAAGTTTCACTTGTAAGTAGCCAAAGTTATGTTCCATCACAAAAAAAAAAAAAACAAAACAAAAACAAATTAAAAACAGCCAAAACATTGCCTAAAAATTCAACAGTGAGTGCCACAATTCATCAGATCGGATTAAAGTGCGCGTGTGGGACGAGGATAACGATCTAAAGTCGAAGCTGCGTCAGAAGTTGACGCGCGAATCTGACGACTTTCTGGGTCAGACGATCATTGAGGTGCGCACACTGTCCGGCGAAATGGACGTCTGGTACAATCTGGAGAAGCGTACCGACAAGTCGGCTGTGTCGGGCGCCATCCGGCTGCACATCTCCGTCGAGATTAAGGGCGAGGAGAAGGTCGCCCCCTACCACATCCAATACACCTGTCTGCACGAAAATCTGTTCCACTATCTGTGCGAGGAGAACACTGGAATGGTTGACTAAACATTTTTTCCTATATAATCACTAATCAATCAAAAATTGTTTTTTCGTTTACTACTTCTTCACCCACCCGGCCCATTTCGATGGCAATTGTTGTAGCGCAATTTTCTTGAATTTTCCAATGAAAGCAAATTCGCGCACAATTCCGCCGCTCGCTAAATGGGAATCATTTTTGTTGTTGCCAGAAATGCGCGCTGCACCAAAAAAAAACAAAAAGAATGGCAAAATATTTTTGCTTAGAGAAAAAAAAAATGAATTTATAGAATTTTTACCTATATCTACTAATTATAAAACAAAACAAAAAATTTAAATAATATTGTTAGAACTAGTAACACAAATAAACATTTCTCAAATCATCACAGGTCAAATTGCCCCAAACGAAAGGTGATGATGCCTGGAAAATATACTTTGACGAAATACCTGAAGAGATAGTTGATGAATTTGCAATGCGATATGGCATCGAAAATATCTATCAGGCCATGACGCATTTCCACTGTCTCTCGACAAAGTATTTATGTCCAGGTGTTCCGGCTGTGATGAGCACACTACTCGCTAATATAAACGCCTACTACGCACATACAACAGCATCCAGTGCCGTCTCTGCAAGTGATCGGTTTGCTGCAAGCAACTTTGGGGTAAATCGATCACTTTAAGAGTTGATAAATATATTTGAAACAACAGAAACAGATACTTAAGCAGTAGCTCAGCTAAACAATTACGCCTTTTTAGTTACTAATTTTGTGTATTATTTCAATTTCCGATAGAATAGTCAGTAGGTAAACAGAAAACAATGTATTTAGCGTGTCAGACATGTTACCATATAATTTTTACCTGTTTATTTTCACATTCAATTTTTTATTATTTAAACAGATATAACAGATTTAGAACATTCACATTTAGTGTAGACGAGATGGTTAGGGGATGGCCACGGGCGATAAGTGAGGGGCCCATCCGTGGGCCGCTTGTTTGCTCGGCCACCCCGCCATCTCAATTATATTACAGAAAAATGAGATCACTCCAATAGCTGTGATGGTATTAATGATGAACAATTTTCCTCCCACGCTGCACTTTGGTGTGGCCCCCAACAGAAAGAAAAATTTGTTAAACTCTTGGACCAACTGCACAACTCCCTTCGCATTGACCTTTCGATGTACCGAAATAATTTCCCAGCTTCCAGTCAGGAAAAGCTAATGGATCTCAAATCAACTGTCGATTTATTAACCAGCATTACGTTCTTCCGGATGAAAGTAAGTGTTACAGTCGCCAGAGTATACGTTAGCGTCTAGCGCCATTGCCACCACCACCTATCCACCTTATAAACTTCAGTAATAAACAAAAAAAAAGAAATAAAAAAAACGATTCTATACTTATCCTCTGTATATATAGAGACGCTATTCACTGTCTGTTCACAAGCATATACTTTATCACAAGTCCGCGCCATTAACCAACTAAGCAACCGTCAAAGTGTCCGACCCACCAACCCTACCACCACCCACTCACCTCCACGATAAACACTGAATGGATTGGCGTTTTGCAAAGTATTTTTTGACACTCCTCATCACATCGCTCCATCGCTTTCACCTAACCAACGAATGTCTGACAGAATGTGACAGAATCAAATGTTTGCACACAAAGTGGGGCCTCACACAACAACAACAAACAAAAAGGTTTCAAGTTTCTTAAACGAATCTAAGAATGCTGATGAAACGAAAACATATTAAGTTGATGCTGTCACAACTGCCCATTCATTCAGCGCACAAAAGAGACATTTACGATTATTATTAGTACATTTTGCTATCAATCACCGTCGTCTAGCGTCGCACCTTTACACACTCTTATACCCCAAAAGTAGTCCTTTGAATGTTTATATAAATACATATGTGTAAGTACTTATATGAATGCACCGTTGGCATCACGACCCTCCGCTTGTGGTAGTAATGGACGCGCCATTTCACTCTTACGGGCAAAGTATCCTCAAATCATGTTTTGCCACCCCACAACCAACACCCCCTCACCACCACCACCATGCCCCTACCACCAGAAATTCTCTCACATCGAACTAACAAACAAAACACCTCGAATCGTTGTCGCGTCGTTTAGGTACAGGAATTGTCGAGTCCACCACGTGCTAGTACTGTCGTCAAGGATTGCGTGAAGGCCTGTCTTAGATCCACCTATCAATTCCTATTCGAAAACTGCTACGAACTCTATAATCGGGAATTTCAGGTACGTACCGACAGACTTTTTGCCACCGCTGCTCAATTAATTCTCTTACTATTTTATATATTTGAAAAAAAAAAAAAAAAAAAACACCTCAACATCTCCCACCCACCCCACTTACACTCGTACATCTCCTGATTATCCTTGATGTGATCAATTTAATAATCGTATTATATAAATAAAATGACGTCTTACACTCCACCTAAAACCACCCACCTCATACCCTCCTCCCCCAAACACACACACACACACCCACACTCACACACATTTACACAAATTGCAACTACACGTGAATTCAGGTGGATCCAAACGAGGCTAAGCGTGATCCTGATGACCACGGACCCAAATTGGACAGCGTTGACTTCTGGCATAAGCTAATAGCACTAATTGTCTCCGTCATCGAGGAGGATAAAAACAGCTACGGCACAGTGCTAAATCAATTTCCGCAGGAGCTGAACATCGGACAGGTAAGCCGACCACCCCATATCCGATTCCTTGATGTGTCTGTAATCGATTTCAAATTATATGATGAGACGACCCACTGATATAGCAAGTGGATGGATCTCCTCTTCTCATACATTTTGCGTTTATTTACATTTGGCACGTCCTTTAGCGGATCCGACAGTTATTTATTCCGTATTTATTTATGTTTTCAGTTATCGGCTGCCACGATGTGGGGCCTCTTTGCTGTCGACATGAAATACGCGCTCGAAGAACATGAACAACACCGATTATGCAAATCATCTGCCTACATGAATCTTCATTTCAAAGTAACACAACCGTTCTTCTTCTTCTTATTATTTTTTTTTGTTTTTTTTTTGTTTAGTCAGTGTGTGTGCGAGCTCTTGTTGCCGCTTTAAAAGTTAACATGTTTTATGTTGTGTTTGTTTTGTGTGACTTTTGTTTCTACCTCTTTTGTGTTTTTATTTTTTCGTTGGTTGGGTTTACATGTTTATGCCGAGTGGACAAATGGCGTGTTGCTGAATTCGAGTCACGTTTTTCACGTGTGGCCCCCATCGCGCCCAAGGGTGACACTCCAGAGGCTTTTCGAATTGTTTGAAATTTAAGATGTTTAAAGAAATTTGAGGAGTTTCTGTGCGCAAGCATAAAGTCACATGTTTTACTTTTTGTGTTTCTTAAAAAAAAAATCATTTCAACACTTTAACACTTATGGGCTTTTCCCTAAACGTGATATTCGCAATCGCCTTAAAGTTTTCTATTTCTGCAAGAATATGTAGGCGTTTCATAGTGGATTTCGCCTCAATCTCAGCAATGAATTTTCTCCATTAAAATCGAAAAACGTGTTACAGGTCAAATGGTTGTACACCAACTACGTCAAAGAAGTGCCACCTTATAAAGGAGCAGTTCCCGAATATCCTGCCTGGTTTGAGCCGTTCGTTATGCAATGGCTCAACGAAAACGATGATGTCTCATTGGAATATTTGCATGGTGCCTTCAATCGTGACAAAAAGGATGGTGTAAGTATTCATCGACATCGGCCAATGTATGGCATCCCAGCCCACTCAATCAATAAAAACGTTTTTTGTTTTCCAGTTTCAAAAAAGCAGCGAACACGCTCTATTTTCGAATTCAGTTGTGGACGTTTTTACACAGCTGACACAATGTTTCGATGTAGTCAGTAAGCTCGAGTGTCCCGATCCCGAAATTTGGAAGCGCTACATGCGACGCTTCGCCAAAACGATTGTCAAAGTGCTAATAGCTTATGCCGACATAGTCAGAAAGGAGTTCCCAGAGCACATGAAGGATGAGCGAATTGTAAGCTCGGCGTTTTTTGACGTTTGCACATGCACCTGCAATTAAACTGTTTATTTCAGGCATGCATCCTCATGAACAACATCCAGCAATTGCGTGTTCAACTCGAACGCATGTTCGAGTCAATGGGCGGTGATAAACTCGAAGAGGATGCCGCCAACATCCTCAAAGAGCTGCAACAGAATCTCAATACGGCACTGGATGACCTGGCATCGGAGTTCGCTGACAGGTATTTGCGGCGAACTAAATTCGCCTACGCACTTCCATGTGGTTTTTCTTCTCTTCGTATACTTCTGATTTCTCACTCAAGACCTTGTATCCAAATTGACTATATGTACACCAATTATTTGGTATATCTACTTATGATTTTATTCTCTTAACTTATACTCTAATTAATGAAATACATTTTTCTAATCATCAATTGAACAACCAACGTAAACAAACGCAATAATAATGAAAACATTATGCAAAATAAAAGTGCAGTAGTGTCGATGTGTGTCGACCGCGTCTGTCAGATATGACAGAAAAGCGTAAGATGAATCAACATTCTACAGCAATGTCAAAGCCTTTAACTATAACTCATATGTAACGGTTGCAATACATTAAACATATTTAAGTTTCGCTAATTAACTGTAACAAATATGTAAATTGTTTTGACAATTTTTTTTTAAACTTATGTATTATATATATTACATTAGTTGACATTAGAATGAAATATAAGTATTTAGCTAGAGCTTAACGCCTATAACGCCTAAATATCATTTTCAATATGTTGTACTATGACAATTAATACTGTCGAACCATATTGATGCGACGCGACGAACTGCTGCGATGCCGCATCTATGTGGTTTGACGGTTAACTTAAAAATGTTGCGGCATTCAAAATGCAAAGCTTTTATGTTTGATTAAAAAATAGTTAAATTTAGTAAAAGAGCAAGTTCTAATCGACTGATCGGTATTTTCCGACTGAATTCGATTGAATCAACTGTTGCTTATGGTTGCTCTTGCTGCGTATTTTTCGTTTAACTAAAGACAAAGCGAATGACTTGAGTTGTATAAACATTTAGAAGCTTGCAAAACCGCTGTAAAATTGGATGATCAGTTCTTAGAGAATATCCCTGCTTTTTTTTGTTGATCAAAAATTTTCACTGAATATTGGTTTCATTTGACACGAATCGCACACGGAAGTGTGCAGAGTTAGACATTTTGTTTGGTTTACGCTAATTAACTGCAGTGTCTTTTGTTACATTGTGACCATCTTGTCACCGCTTTGTAGTCGATAACTGATCAATGAAGACTTGTTTAACAAGCAAATATAGAAAAACCCTATAGTAAATGTACATAAATATAGCGAATTTCTGTTCTTAAACTACCCTCCTACATTAGAGTTGTATTGTATTTCCACCTTCAACCTCTTTCCCCACCCACTTTAAGAACAAATCACTTTTTGTTTACGATATATTAAGATGCCGACAACATATTATTTAATTAAAAAAAAAAAAAAGTCTTTATGAAAAATGCTTACGGTGTATTGTTTTAGTCTCGAACCAAGGATAACACAATCAGTGCGTGAGCTGGGCGATCTGCTGCTAGCGATCAAGGGCGGCGGCAACTTGGGCCAACAGAATCAGGCGGCCCAACGCAATGCGGTGGCTGTGGAAGCAGACGAAGTTCTACGTCCTCTGATGGATCTTCTTGATGGCTCCCTGACATTGTATGCACAGTCATGTGAAAAGACCGTGTTAAAACGTCTGCTCAAGGAGCTCTGGAAGATCGTGATGAGGATATTAGAAAAAACAATCGTCTTGCCACCAATGACCGATCGAACTGTATGCCCATCGTCCCATTTTCTAATTGACATTAATTTAATCGTTTGTCTTCTTCTTTGCTGTTGTCCGCAGATGATGTTCAAGAATTTGACGGACAATGCCAAAAATTTGGCGGGCAATGCCAAAATCGAGGACATGGGACGTCTGTTCAAGAACCATATGGCCGGCAAGCAGGATGTGAAGAATGCGCTCAGCGTTGTGATGGACATATCCAAGGAGGTGGAGAAAAATCTATCGCCGAAGCAATGCGCTGTGCTTGACGTCGCTCTAGACACCATCAAGCAGTACTTCCATGCTGGCGGCAATGGTCTGAAGAAGACGTTCCTCGAGAAGTCACCGGAGCTGCAGAGTTTGCGGTACGCCCTCAGTCTGTACACACAGACGACAGACACGCTCATAAAGACGTTCATCACCAGTCAAGTCCATGAAGGTATGCTTTAGTCACGTTGACCATTTCATCGCCCTACCCCCAATCATTTACCCTGTCATCAACCACCCCCTTCCCCATATCAATTCTCGATTTGCCATCTCATAATTTTTCATAAAAAAAATTAGTTTAATCTATAAATAGAATAACATTTGAATGGTGGGCGCAATTGATTTTGCGCTGAATTTAGTAGCGCCCAACAAATGTGCGGCAGGCGCATGTTTGTTTGGTGTGAAATATATAGATGGGTTACTTCTTACATCAAGATGTAACTTAAGTCGATCCCTTTGTTTTTTTTTCATTATCTGCATGTTGATGTGTAAGAAACTTGTGCAAGGCATTTGAGTGGCTGCAAAAATGTAATTCCTCAATTCAGATATACATATAATATACAATAAAAAAAGAATATATATCTATATCTATAATGCATAAGTGCTGCTTGTCGATGTGAAAACTAAACGCCAGATTTATTTTCATTGAAATTTTATCATTTCAAAATTCTGTCATCATCATTTTCCAAAATATTATCGCTTTATTCATATTTTTATCAAAATAAAACTGTAATAATATTTAAAAAAAAAAAATGAAATATTTGCCGTACTGAGTGTGTAATTATTGTTGTATTTCTCTCTCTCCTCTCTTTCTCTCTTTTTTATCGTGCCTAATTTTAAAAAAAACACACACACACAAAACCTAACCTCACAAAAAACACAAAAAAACGCTATAACTGTAAAAAAACGAAAATGATTCGCAAATGAAGTGAAACGACGCAGTTTAACTATCGACGAAGTCGAAGGTCTGGGAATCGACCCGAATTTGGAGGAACCATTAAAAGCCAAATTGCGGCGTGAATCCCGTCAAGGTTTTTACTTTAATTATTTTCCATTATCTTCATTTCAAACAAACTCAGTTAATTATATTATTATAAACTACTTCTACAATTTTTTTTTACTTTTAAATTATTTTTCTGTTTTATAAATATATTTGTTGCCACCATTTATTTAAAAAACAGTATTGTTGAACCATTTCTTTATGGTACACGTTGTGCTATAACGCATTCATTATAGTTTGTCAAAATTAATTGTATTCAAAAAAAAAAAAAAAAAACCGTTAATCTACGTTAATCGACACTAAAAATACATTTGATTCAGATCAACTAACTATTTTTGAAATGACTGCTCTTAAGTACTATATTAAGCATATTTATGGTATTCTGTATGTTTATGGTTGCGATCGCTTTTTGCATGACTTTTTGTTCGAATTGTTGTGATTGTTGCCTGCTGTTGTGGTTCTTGTGCATTTGTAAACAACTTGTTGCTTTTTTTTTTCTCTCAACCCGTTCCAAATCTGTAGGTTCTACAGCGAGCAAGGTGATGTAGCGACTTGTCTCAAGACGTCGGCATGGCCTAGAAGCCGATTAATTCTATGACGCGACTCACATTACTTTTATGGGTATCTTTCACATCGCCGTGCAAAATTTTGTGGGAATGTCGTCATGAATTAATCGATTGTGCATCACTATGTACGATTTAGAAGTGTCGACGCGACGATAATCGCTCCACGCAGCCGCAATGGCGCCTTGTTCGCATTATATATGTATCTGGTGGTTTTTCTTAAGTTGCTTCGTTGAATGTAATCCAATTTTTATTTTAAAACTAAATTGAAATATGAAATAACAAAATTATATTAAATGGCTTTTCCGTATGTACCAGCTGAAGCGTTTTCTGTTTTATGATTATATAACCAATTAGAGATATATATAATGAATAGATTTTAGTCTAGCGGCGCTTTTGAAACTAACTCTACTCATACTGTTCTGACAGACTCGCAAAATCCTGAGGAAAGTGTTGGAGAGGTTTCCGTACAGATCGATCTGTTCACGCATCCCGGCACTGGGGAGCACAAAGTCACCGTCAAGGGTACTTTTTCCTCACACTCTTTTCAATATGCATATATCTAATCTGAAAAAAAATGTCCCTTTAGTTGTGGCCGCAAATGACTTGCGATGGCAAATACAATCCGGCATGTTTCGACCATTCGTCGAGATCAATTTGATTGGGCCACACTTGCAGGATAAAAAGCGAAAGCATGCGACCAAGTCAAAGACCAACATGTCGCCCAAATACAATGAAACCTTCCATTTGTGAGTATCAATTTGTTTAATTGTAACATTTTGCAAAACAATAATGATTAAATACATTATCTTCAGTATGATTGGCAACGAGGAGCAGCTGGACTTCTTTGAGCTGCACATCTGCGTCAAGGACTATTGTTTTGCACGCGACGATCGTCTGGTCGGAGTGGCCGTGCTACAGCTGAAAGATATCGTGGAACAGGTATAATTAATGCAATATAAAAAAAAAATCATTTATTAACAATTGAATTTGCGACAACAACAAAAACAGGGCTCATGTGCCTGCTGGCTAGCATTAGCCAAACGCATCCAAATGGATGAGACTGGTTGGACAATACTGCGAATTCTGTCGCAGCGTAACAACGACGAGGTAGCAAAAGAATTCGTCAAACTGAAATCAGATATACGCCAGGAGCCGTCATTGGTACCTCCTTAGAGAGTTTGAGGCCGCTTCATGTGTACATAACTTAGTCGGTAAACAACAATTTATTAATAATTCCAAAAGGATGAAGTAGAAGGAAATGAGTCATTTGTTACAAACTAAATTCGTGTACATATTTATTGTGAAAGTATAAAACAAAAATCTATATATATATATATATATATATATATGTATTATATTATATATTACGACTATGCGACGGCGAAGCTTTGGAAAGTCGTTAAACAATCTTTCTTTCGTTTTCAACTAATTCTGTTTTCTTTTCACCTAGAACCAATTTTTCGATTTCAAGTTGCAATATTATTATATTAAATTCTATGTATAAATATATACATTATATGATATACTAATACTATTACAAATGATATACATACATTAATAGTACTTGGAAACATAAATAATAATAATAACAATAATTATAAACAAGAATAAACAAGAAAAAAAAAACATGAAAATGATAATGAAGCTTTATATAAAACATAAATAAATAAATTACAAAGAGAGAGAGGATATACATAATTGTAATAAGTAAAACAAGAAAATACTATTAATAATGCAAATGAGGAAATACGAGGTTACGTTATACGATATATTATTGTAACAGTATAATAAACAAAGAGAAAAAAGAAAAAAAAACAAAGAAAATAAAAGCAAAAAAAAAAAAAAAGAAAACAAAACTCGTTTTTAGTCCAAATTTTTTGAATAAATTTAATCATTGTAAAAAGACACGAGCGGCGCCGGATCGCGGTGAGCAGCTCACACAAGAGAGTATTAAAATTAAACAATAGTCTATAGTTATACATCAATTGAGGAAGACACATTTTGTTGACACATGAACAAACTTAATTACTAAATGCATTGTTTCTTTTTGTAACAATGAAGCCATTGTTTGTGTTGATTGAGTTAGGTGATTAGTATTCATAAAAATAGGCAATACAAAACACGTATATACACATAAATACATATATATAAAATATATATATTCATCTATTCTAAAAAAAAAAAGTTAAATGCATCTGAGTATCGAAAATCTATTCTAAACTTGCAACAAACCAAACCAAAAAACATAAAATAAATAAAAAAAAGATAACAAATTAATGAAAATGCGGTATCGAGCAATTTTCCTATTGAGTACGCGTCAAACTTGATATGGATGACAACTGATGAATCTTATATATATATATATTAACATTATGATAATTGCTTTAAAAGTATGTTTTTTTTTGATAATTTGTTCGCGTTCATAATTATGCGGTCGAATGAAATGATGTAGAGAAAACATAAAATTAAAGCATAAACAAATTCATACACTAAAATACTAATATTTTTTTATCAAAATTAACAATGAAACAACAAATTGTTTAACAAGATTAAGCACGTTCTTTACAATCATTTCCCTTAACAAAAACAAATAAAAATCATACAAAAAAATTTATTAATTACGATTAACTACGATTCTATCAAATTAATACAACTTATTAAAACCACGTAAATAAATCTATATGATCAAACTTTATTATTATGACAATTTCCAACATTAATATTTGAAAATATTACCAAAAAATGAAAATAACAAAAAAAAAAACAAGATACTAAATCAATATCACTCACTCTCGCGTCCATTAAACTCATCCTAACCAAATAATTACAATTACAAAACGACGAATTCACCTCAACTCACCTCATTATCAACACTGATTTAACTGATTTGCCGATACAGGGTGCGGATTTTGTACCAGTTACATTATCGCACACAATAATAATCATACAAACTACACGTGTCTACCTGGCATCAACATAAACCAAGTACAAAGTCCATTTGCAGGCTGCAAGCGAACTCTAAGTTCACCTCTGAAACTCAACAATATTAGTCTAATGGACCACAGACTCTAGCAAACAGCAAACAACTTAACAAACAAACACTTTATATCACTTTCATATCATCTTTCATAAAAAAGCATATATTATAGAAAATATAAACGTTACACGAATTGAAAAGAGAAAGTCTCGAGCTTTAATTTAACTAAAAGAAAAATCGGGTGGAGAAAATTTATGAATTAACGTGAATTATAAGTGGGGAATTTATTGAACATAGAAACAGATAGCGGGATAAGCTGCTGCATTTATAGCGTTAGACAGTCACGAACTTGGAGCTTCCAAAGAAAGTGCGCTTTTTATTGTACAGTACACGCCGTGATATTATTTAACAACTGTAATATTATTTTAGGGAAATTCCAAAATTGAGATTATATGGAAATTGTGGAAATCAGTACGTGTTTACTATACTTACTACTTAGTCCATCAAGAATATCTATATCAGGATGCATTAGGGGAAAGATTAATGGTGAAATTCTTGGCGCTTCAATCATATCGAATGTGAAAATGTTTGTGCGGGACTTTTGTTTTTCTTCCGTTTTTCGTTCAATTGAAGTTAATCTCCATAATAAAACTGTAGTTAGATTCTTAAATAAGAGAACTATTTGTCGATAATTAAATTCCAAGCTCCGAAATATTTAAATACTAACGATTATTATCAATATACCATAATAGAGTACTACGCACAATTAATTTAAAACAATAACATTTAAAAATAGAGAGGAGGGTGGGGATGCCGAAGAAGAAGAATTGAGAACAAACCAAAAAAAATAAGAAGTCACATGAAAATACCACGAAAACGTTCATCAGTTCTAGAGATATTGTTATTTAATTATTTAAGTGCTAATTACAAGAAAATGTGATTCCAGTGGGAGGAGAGGGGGTGGCAGTGGGTCCATTTATGTGGGCTTGTCAATTGCTTGATAACCGTTTTCATGAATCAAATCTTTGCGGGGTATTTCGCACAAAAGCCATTTGTATAAATCTTAAAATATGTCCCAAAACCCAGTCAGCATGTCATAAATTGCCAAGCAGCTGTATTCATTCGAATATAATCCGAGCTACTCTCTGTCAAATCTTCATGACGTCGCTTTTCAGTTGCGTCCCTGTGCATTTATTGCATAAAACCATTCCACAAAACAACAACAACCACTACCAAAAAAAAATGGAAAATTCGTTTTTATTGTTGAATTGTCAAATTTCGAAGAAGCTACTAACTACTAATAGGTATTATCTAACAAAAATCAATATATCAAACAACCATTGAAGCATCAATCATTTGTGTACTCATTCATGGCAGCATAAGGCATAACACAAAAACCATTAAAATAACATAAAGCAAAAAATAACGTTAAAGGAGTTTAGAATCACAAAAAATATTGAGAAAAAGATTATTAAAAAGAAAACGACGATGGAAAACCAGATAATTTAACTAAAATTACCTTTTTGAAAATAATCAATGACCAATGTACGTATGCAAACAAACTTAATGAAATAAACATAAATATTAAACTAATAAATAATAACGTAAGATACAATTTAAACAATATATTCAGTAGGAAGAGTAACACAATTTGTTAATTTTGCGCACTTGCGATGTCACCCCGTTGATTAACTGTCAATGGTACAGCAGCGGCGCGCAGTTTTTGAGTTTTGTCATTTATTTCAACGATAACATTTTCCGCTCCCACGGCGGAAAATCGCGCATTTTCCACACATAAACACACACACAGTCAACCACATCACCGACATCATTAAAACTTGTAGGAGACGTCATTAAAACACAACTTAGTGAAAAATAGTTAAATGAATCTTATTATTAATTATTATGATGAATAAAAAAATAATTGTAATTTACGTCAAAATGAGTCTAAATGAGAGAGAGAAGGAGTTCTGTAACTAAATAATTTTGAAAATAAAATTATTGACAACCATTTTCAAGAATGATTTAAAGATGAAAAACAATAAATATAAAATGCAAAATATTACAAAAAGTCGGATGAGTTGTTTTCACATTTATTTGCACCTGAAAAAATAGGGCAATCAGGTAAGTTCATGGATGTTCTCAACAACAATATTTTCTCGTTTCAGATTCCTTCATAAACCACAGAAACATTAAAAGCTGTAAATTGCTAAATGCAAAACATAAATCAATTTGCGACAAGCAAGATTACACGAAGCAGCAGAACATCTTTTAATACATAAATATTAATACACAAGAGGAACACAAACAAATTAAATTTGGGTTAATAACTCGCTCACTTTGGGGGAGTCTCAATATCCAAGGTCACTGGGCCGTCGTTTTCAATGTGAACCTGCATGTAGGCGCCGAATTTCCCGTCTGAAAAGTATACACAAAATACATAAATCTTTAACTGATAACTGCCTCAAAGACGTACCCTTTATTTTGTCCGCTTGGTATAAGTTGGCGATCTGTTTCAGCAGCAAATTGTACAGCGTCTCCGCCTGGTCGCCGCGCATCGCCAAATGGAAGTCTGGCTTATTGCCCTTCAGCGTGTGATAGAGCGTGAATTGGCTGATGCACAGCACTTCCATGTTGCCGTCCATGACGCTGCGGCTCCATCGTTTGCCGGCGTCATCGTCAAAGAGGCGGGTGTTTACGATTTTTCTGGCCCTGCAAATAATTCGGTGAATCATTCATATTATTGATTAAGCAGCTTCATAAATGGTTTGATTGATGTGTTATCCTGGGATGACAATTTTTTTCCACATACATGTACTCAACGTCGCGCGTAGTATCATCTTGGCAAATACCAATCAGTACACAGAGTCCCCGACCAATGCTGCTGATCATCTCCTCGCCAACTGGAATTGGGAATTGAGTAAGGAGGAAAGGATTGAGAATTTACATTTTACCTGTCACTTTGGCCGCTGTTACTCTTTGAATTACTGCCTTCATCTGGATGGTTGGATCGGCTGGTTTGGACAATTTTATTCAGGATTTATTAAATAATAAATGCTCCAACATTTATTCAAAATGTTCTACTATTTGAAGGTTAGCCAAGAGTTTGAGGTTATGTTCTTTTGTTGATATATTTCAATCGATGTTGTCGAAACTCTTTCAGAACGAGTGGTGACATCTGCAGTGTTTTGGGAACTTTGCTTGTCGCAGTTTTCTAGCAGTTTTGTGGATTCTCAGCAAAAGTAGGTATTTGTACTTAAGGAATTCAGCAAAAATATTTGAAATGTTCGCATTTTGAAAATGAACGGTACCTGGATGAAGATGTCCTTTTAAATTCCTTTATTGAACAGGCTCGTAAGTTTTCAGTCATTTTTCACCTAAGTACGGGAAAGGTACGGTTAATAAAAACAATTCATTTAAGGGTTGATGTAAGAACTACCCAAAGAAATTTTGATTGAACTTATATTACTAATTAATTAATTAATTTTTATTTTTGATTTGAATTAAAAGACAATTTCTCTGTCTACAATTCATTAATCATATAAACAAACAAAGATTATTATTAAAGAATCAATAATAATTGAATACTCCTTTATCACAGTTGTTAGTTTATGGGCACCACGGCCGTTAATCTTATCCACTCATCGATTTTCTCACATCACCGATGCATTTTCGTGGAAACATTTGAGTTTATTGGCACAATGGCCGCTTAAACGTTCCATTGTTGCTGACACACAATGTCCGAGTGCAGCAGAAAAACTATGATGCACAAAAAATGACTGGCCGAAAAAAAGGAAAAAGGAATAACAACGAGAGAGAAAAACAAGCAAAAAAAAAACAACAACCAGCACATCGACCACGTATTGTAAATCCTTGGCAGTTAATCCCAACACTTATCGCATGTTTGACTATTTGTAAGCCGTTCAGTTAAAGTGTCTGCACCAACAACAAAAGGACCAACACGTTTTGTATGTGCACATCGTCCTGCCGTGTCGCACAACAACAAGCCAATCCAATTGCTTTCTAGCTAAATCACACAATCAACCTGAAAACAATTTATTTATATTGTTTGTAGATACTGCCAGGATTTCTGGTGGCTTTATAGTTTGGGGTTGGGGGGTGAGGGTGGATGAAGGGTTATTGTACATCGGCATGACGTCCGTTTACGCGCAAATATATTTTAATTAAACGGATTTTACGGATTCTGTTGAATTAATGGGTAGGGATTGGGTCCTCGGTGGGCGCGTCCTTTATTTTGCTTAAACCTTTGTCAGGACATTATATGATTAAGAGCATATTAATCCGTCGCTAAAGAATTGACGTGACTGTTAATCCGGTTCGTGTGTTCCATTGCGAGTGAACGTCGTTCTGTTCCGTGTAATTCGTGAAAGGGCTATCGAATTATGGACATAAAGGGATTTAAAGGTGTTTACAAGGTAAATGAATGATAGTCAATGGGCTTATTGTTGCTGTTACTTAGCATTTAACATTATGAAATCACATAGAATTGTGGTGAATGGGCTAAAAAAGAGAGGTGGCCCTTAATTATTGTTGAAAATTAGACGAGTAATGGCAGTAATTGTTAGCGAATGAAGCGAAGGGTTAAGGGAGGATCTTTGTTGAGTGACAAAAGTGTATCGTCACAACGTTTTAGGAAAAAAATTGTCTTGCGAATTTTTAGAACAGAATCTTTGGTCAGCTTAACAAATTGTTGGAGATGATAACTTTCTTATGAGTGAACAAATAATTTTTCTAACTAAGGATCATCATAAACAGTTGAACATCAATCTTAAAGTAGAACTAATTGACAATTTTTAGCTTATATTATATAGATTTCATTAAGTATATTACATGATTTGTGAAGTTTAAATTAATTTATTAATTAAGTTCGTCCTGATAAATTTATATAAAACTAAACATTTAAGGACAAGAAAGTGGCGCTTTCCATTAGACACAAAATTATGTCATTGAATGTTTAAAAATAAGAAACCCCACCATTCTTAATTTCTATGGCTTAAATCTCGCATATTTCTGTAACAGGAAGCCATATTTGCATACAGCATAAATAACAATCGACCAAAAAGGACATTCAGCTTATCAGTAATCAAACATTTTCTTTTCAAATGCAAAGTATATAAATAACAAAATCTGCAAAAACTACATCCACCAGACATTGACAATATGATCCTTCTCACCCTCTACAACGGATAAAATCATTTAATTATCTCAGAAATATTCGTGCAGGATATCATACAAGTTCCCACTTCCCATCCAGCCGGAACACATCAAAATTTAATCAAACATAAACATATTATGCGGCTTTGCGACGGTACTTGCGACTATATACCGATTACAGTTGTAATCCTGTCCAAATCTATTGGGTGGAGTGAAATGGGATGACGACTGTGCACTGTTACCCGCCCGATTTCTCTATATGTTCGCATACATGTGCCGAAAGATGATCGGATTGCCTCAATTCCAGTCGTGGAAGGGAGGCCTGTCGACTTGATGAAGTCGTCATATCATGTATGAGACGCTCGTGTGTGTGCGTCGGTGGCTGCGACGCGCACCCCTTGCCACACATCATTTAAGGCTTAACAAGTTGGTCTGGTTGTATGAATGCCGTCTCTGGGGCATTGATTACATTGTATTTAAGGACCATTGATGTGGCTGATAATTCCACAAGCAAATTACTTTTCATAATAACAGAGCGGCTAATCGTCTATTATGGTTTTATAATGTGGTATATTTTTTGTTTGTAATGAATTTGAAGATTATTTTGTTCACTGCATCGGGTGGCAAGGGTGAAAGGATATGCCTTTTTAGACACGAATCTCAATATTCACATTTCAATGGGATTTGGATGTCCTTTGTGAGGGAGATGTGCATTTTTCGCACTTGTTATTCAAAATATTATTATATTTTGAAGTATCATCAAATAAGGAAGTGCTCATATCTAAATTTTAATTTATGTTGAGCCCTGTAGTTCCCTGATCCTTTCCGGTTTTATTCAGTGGAAATGCCATTTCTTGCGGATTTCTATTTAAATTTAGTTTAACAAACGTAAAAATTGTCACATTTCTTTAAACGTTTATTTTACATAAAATTCTTTAATAAATTCTAATTAATTTGAAAATTAATACTGCTCGGAAAATTCTTAAAAAATTTCAGCTAATAAGATAAAAACTCGTTGGAAACGATATTTCTCTTGACATTTTTGTAAAAACTTTGCAAGTCAGACATTACACAATTTCAACTTAGAATATTTTAGGAATATACAATTTTGTTTAATATTGATTTCTAAGAAAATAAGTTTTCAACAAATTTAATTATTCTTGTAAAGTAAACATGTCAAAGTACCTTTTGTCTCAAAACTAGAAGCAAAGGAGTCATTTGTCTAAAATCTCCAGTAACAAATTGTCAAATAGTTTTCCTTTCAACATGCAAAGCAAGAAGGTTTTCAAGTGAATATTTTATCATTTCTTAAAGACAAATAGTCCATAATAAAACGGAAATAAATCAATCGCCAGCTAATTTCTCGTGAAAAAAAGGTTTGTGACAATTTTCTGTTCAGTTTTTTCTTCGCCCTCAACCGAAATGATAAAAAACAAGTGATAACAGCGACTACATCCTGCTTACCGTCGCCATGCCCTAAAATTATGCATGCAAATTCACTTAGTTTGCATATTTTCCGGCGCCCTAGCTTTTAACTCCCCCTTTTCGCCTCATACTAATTCACCCAATTATCCATCTCATTACTCGCATCTCATGTAACAACAAAAGGAACCAACAACAAGAAGGAAACAAAGAAGAAGAAGAATAAGCAGGAGCAGAAGAAAAGGACTAGCCACCCTTCGTTATGTGTTTTTGTGTGTGTAGGCGGCATCATGCTCTATAGCTGCTCTAATTGACCGGTTAGCACAACAATTATAATATGCTTTTGTGTGTATACCATCAACAAGATTTGTGAATTTGCCACACCCTTTGCCTATATGTAACACACACACACACACAAACACAGAATCGACTCTGATTGTTGTGCGCATTTAATGTGCATAAGACACAAGTAAAAGATTGTCTGCTAATTATACGATGAAAAGTAAAAAAAATTTGCATGAGCCGCGAAGCCCCAGTGGGCCCAACGACCCCAATACAGCAATTCATCTGCGTTTGATACAGCACAAAGGTTTTTCTTCGTCCTGAATTGAAGGACTTGCAAATATTTGGAAATATCGAGCTACTCATCTCTCGTTATAACGCGAACAACATTATGTGTGACGCCTGCGGACACCGTTCCTCCTCTATGTGGCTACATACATATAGAACATGACGATGCTGCCAAATCATCACCTCCTGCGGCCATCCACCACCCACAATGGTGCGACTTTCGTGTACGTGGCAGAGACTAGAGAGATGGCTCGGTACATACAAAATTGTGTGCGGTCTCTGGAGATTTGTGATTTGCATGATGCAAGTTAGCATGTGGCGCGTGGTCGTGCACAGTAAGCGTCGAGCTAGAACAAGGATTGGCTAAAGGTCCTTGTAAATGTGAAAATTCAAGCGTTGTCCCGGGCAGTGATCTGCCCAAAACTTTGGAACTTTAATGTCGAATTTCTTTTATTGAAATTGATATCTTATTTATTAAGAGTTTCCAGGCTCAGAAATTTAAGGACTAATCTACAATCCTAAGAACTGTTTGGATGAACATATTTACCATTCAAAAGAGTCAATGGCCAGCACATAAGCCGAACAGTGTCACAACTAGGGTGAGCAAGGACTCTGCATGGCGTTCATGCTAAACATAATGATTTACCGATTCAACCAGAATGAAAAACGTGTAACACACAAATCGAAAACATTCCTCAATGTACACGTTAGAAATGTATTTATGCAAATGATCCTTGACTTGACAGTTGGCTCCACGGCGCAACGTTTTTAATCCACCCCAAAAAAAAAGGGAAAAAACGAGGCGAAATTGTGGGCAGGAGGTGCCGCGCATGTTCCCAAGCTAGCTTTTCACGCAGAGCAGCCACCACACAGCTTCCATTTTACTCTTGGGCTACCCAACAGCAGATTTCTTATTACATATTTTCCTTATACAATCATTTGCATATACTCCTGACTCCACGAATGTGTTCGACGACACCATCGAAACTCACAGAACCGCATTTCAGTTTTGCCATTCCTGCCAACTTTATGTATGAAATTGTTAACACAAACACACACACACACACACACACACAGCCATCACGAACAGCATACCGATGCTTTGGGCTGGGGAGCCAGTAAACATATAACAACAACAACAACAACAACAGCATGAAAGCACTCAAACTTCCATCTTTGCCAGTGAATTTGAATATTTGCGAGAATTTGTTTTGTACATGCTGTCGGTTACGGCGTGACTGGAGGCTGGTGGGTATGGAGGCCATGAGACTATATGGTGCCGCAATCTACATACATATGTATATATAGGAGGGATAAAAGCTTTCCGCCATTGATGTTTTGTTTTGTTTTGTTTTCTTAATATAAATATAATAATTTTCACTTTATGCGCGCTTTCCCAGCGGAATGGAGGCAATTGATGTTCAACCCTCCACCCGCAGCCCACCAGCCAGCCCGAAACTGTATAGTACTCTTCTCACACGTGTCATCATGTTGTTTCGGCATGTCTGCAAACGGATACCACCTAAAACGACTTCCATTATATGTACTTTGGTACTTTGCTTTTGTCTGCATATGACAAAGCTGGCCATGTTTTGGAAAAAGCAATTCATTGAAATTGTTCGAGAACTGTGACGCCATAAAAGTTTATTTTCCAAAGATGTGATTTAGTTTTAATTAATGTCGGATCTGTTGCAATTATATCCATTATTATCTTTTAAAAAACATCTTCAAGATTTACGGATTTTGTTTCGCTACGTTACCAGTAAACATGTTTTATTCTTTAAATATAAGGGCACTACAGTCTACAACGGTAGTTAGGGACAAATAAATAATTCAACAAAATCCTTGATTTCTACCAAACCGCCAAAAAAAACTGTTTCAATCAAAATTAAACCGCGAAAACAAAATAACATCAAACGAATTCAAACCGCTAAAAAAATCGAGCGAAATTTGTGACCTCAATACAAGTTCACTGGCCTCTTATATTTTCCCACAATTGCCAGATAGTCTCAACTGCACCAATAGACATTGGCAATTTTCCGTTTGTCTACCTCTGTTGGGTCATCAAATCAAGACATCTCCAGCAGCCACTTCAGAAAACGACGGCGCGTGTGATACTCACTCATTGGATGTGCTCTAAAGTGTCGCTCCAAATCAAATTAGACGCTTCGTTTGAAGACAAATTCCGTATAAAAACAAATGCCTCGATAATTTAGATTGCTCGACGAGCCCATCCCTCTGACACTTTATCGTCTCTACCCTTAGTGTCGTCCATCCCCTCCTCTCACATTTTATTGCCATTTTATTACATTTCATTGCAGCCTCTTTGTTCTTGTATTACATTTCACGTTATGTTGATACTTGACACTGTATCCCTGTAAGGCACAGTCGAGTACTACAGGACCTATTCATGTAGTCACCACTGTTTAGGCTTGAACCACATAGATTGTATGCTCACGGCTGATTCAATTGCTGCAACATTGTGCCGAATGCTTCTATGTAGCTGGGAAACATATTATAGTGCGGTAATGTCATTATCTGAAGGCTGTCACATACTTAGCTTCAGTCGGCGATGTGATGTTTCGGTGGTAAAGGGACGTTTATGCTCACTTTGGGTGTATTACATCAAAGGAGGCAGCGGTAATTTGGTATTTCAGCTTTTGTATCGTTTAAATGAGATTGTACCGACTATTTATGCGCCAGTTTTATGTTGTTGAATGCGATAATTTAATAAGGTAAAACATTTTGAGATATATCGCGAATCAATTTGAAATTATGAGATTGGAATTGGTTTTAAGGAACTGTTTAATAACATTTCTTACAAACAATTTTATTATGCTAGGGAAGTATGTTGCTTTGAGCATGAGTTGATGGAGTTTAATTCAGCCAATTTTACCTGCAACAAAAAATGCCGTCGGCATAATTTTGATGAAGACGTAAAAATTTATTTATTTTAAATTCTTCTAAATTCGAGACAGAAGTTATTTTTCATTTTCAATTGTCCTTGAAAATATTGTATTTGTAGGACATTTTCAAGGATTAATCATTAGCAACAAACTTTCCGTAAATTCCTTTAAAAAACTTACTGTTGTTATGGGATTTTTTTTTTAGAATTCTACTTAGTTTGAGTCTCTGTTTAAATTGTTTATAATTGACTAAATCCTTATTAATTCCAGGAAATATAATGATGCAAACATTTGAATCATCGACATTTGTATATGCAAGAATTCACAAAAAATCAAACCTCTTTGACGAAACAACACACAAAAAGGAAAGCAATTCATTAATTTGCTTCTTACA
>JANSTS010003998.1:72406-90525 GCA_026546915.1 Sylvicola fuscatus
ATGTTTTGTTTTGGGCAGAGTTTCCATGCCATAATCCCAATCTCCTTATGTATTTTTAATACAAATTTGTTATTGATTCTCGTCCATTATACTCGAATCAACATCCCATCGACATTATATTATTTTAATAACAAAATTGGACAGGCCGTGTTTACATGAATTGAATAATGAATGTGGCAAATGAGATCAAGAAACACTCAAGATTTGTTATGTTGTTATTCGTGTAATGTGCTTATTGAATATTGATTGAACTCGAAAATAGTGAAAACATAATATTGTTGTATTCCTTTTATCTTCCTCATCTTTGTATCAAAAGAACGATACAGTTTATCTAACAGTTTATTGGCGCGAATTGACCGCTATAAATGGCCGTTAGAATTTCTTTGTGAAAGTTGTCAAAAATGACACTTTGATCAATTCTCAGTGGGAATATTTCGTTTCGAGTTAAATGTAGTCGCCACATTGTTATAAGGCACTCCCACTGTGGGGTCCAAATCCCATGTCCCAAACGTGGGCGAATTCCTCAAAATGTGCAAGCACGTATTGGCATATTTCTAATTCCTATTAGAAACCGCCGGTGAAATTATTAATATTCGAGGATTAAATCTGTCGATGCAAGTGGGAAAGGATGAGTAATTCAATTGCGGCTGTTGTCATAGTCACCGTGGCTTACATGTAATTCGTCGTGTCGTTTGGGAATTCTTTGCTTGTTTGGCTTGATAATTTACATAAATGGTGTAGTACCATAAGTCCTTATATTTACAGAAAATGAAGCTGTAATCTGAATTTCGTGCGGTAACTACGGACGAAGGAAACATCCGTTCGAATTCGGGAAAAGCTGGGTTTCTTTAAAGAATTGCTCATAAAGACTGTCTATAATTGAATTGTATGATATTACCCCAATTTATTTAATTTGTTCGTCAAAACTATATGGTTTGGCCACTTTTGGTGTCAAATACCATTTAATGGTGCAGCAGCGAATCGCTTCAGGCATTTGCTCACATGTTCCAATCCAGTGTCACTATATACACTTATGTAATGGAAAAACGGGTATAAATATGCGTTTAGTGTTTTCCCAACAGAATTAGGCGGCAGTCAACTGTGCGATGCGGCGTAATTTAATATTCAATGGACTTAGGGCATCGTCTGTTCTTAGAAATTCACCACCCTTCGAAAAGTGGTGGTTGCAACTTGTATCACTTAGACAACCCCGCATACACACTCACCAATTCGAGTACTTGCTCTATCATTTATGCTTTTTCATTCATAGTTCATCTGATAAGGCAGCGGTAATTAGGGTTGATCTCACTAAATAAGATTTGTGAAGGGATACCATAAATAAGTGGCCCACTCATGTTTTAAACAATTTTTATTTCGAATAAAAATCTTGTTATCCTTTACTTTTTGGAAAAACAATTTAAATGAAAACGTTTTGACACCCAAAAAGTGGGCTAGAAAAATGCCTGAAAACTGAAATCTTCTCTTTATTCGTCAAATCCAGATACGGGTAAAACTTTGAGAATTCATTCAAAATAAAATCGCGTGTTTTCCTTAAAAAATTCAACAACTTCAAGTAAGAACAGGTCGAATTCCTTTATCCAAATCCATTTCCATGAACCGTTTTAAGATTTACTGCCCAATTAGATAAGGTCAAGGTTTAAGAAAGTAATTTAAATCTTAGTTCTTAATACATTTTTAAATAAAATGTAAGAACATCTTCAGAATCGTCCAACCAAAAAAAAACAAGAGAAGAGAATCAAACAATTTGATTGTCTTAAGTGTTTACTGTAAATGAATATAAATATGACCATAACTGCAATCAAGCAGCGCGTCAAAGTGTGCAGCAAACTGAGAATGCTGTCTCAAAGACTTAAAAGTTTTCTTTCGTCCGCAAGAATGAATTAGCAAAACTGAATATTGGTAGCTGGCCAAGCTGGTCGAACGTGATAAACGCGTCTACAAAACACATCTACAAGAGTGTCTTGCAAATTGCACAACACTAAGTGAATGTGCGGTGTTTTCGATGATTCACACAAAACTGCAACATCATGCAGGCTATTTTATTATTATCGTATTCATGCCTTTTACCCCATTTTTGTTTTTTTTTTGTGTTTTTAGTTGTATAAATATAAGCCGCACCGCGACATATACAATCGCACGAGCGCCACATATTCACCCATCGCGGATACACATAAACGTAATTAACTAAAATATAGTGTACAAACGCAAGTAATTATGGCATACGACTTTTTGTTGTTGTAAAAATATGCAGCCAAGGCAAACTAAGAAACTTAACTAAAACCAAATTGGTAAAGATTTGGTTGATCCTGTCAGTCGAACGTCAACCGAATTTTGTTTTGACTGGTGTTGATTTTCAATGGGCCAGACTTGGCAGCTGCCTGCACTGTTGTGCACGTACATTTGACTAAATTTATAAACAAAAATCTTAATTATAATCTTTGTTCAACGCCCATATATACGTAAGAGGCATGGGACTGACGAAGGAGATTCCAAATGAGATGGCGTAAAAATAAGCTTTCAAAACACAAAAAACCTTTGAGCCTACATTGAGATCGCGTCGCCGCGATAAAGCCGCTATTTGACAATTTAATTGTTAATGAATAATGTCGGCTTGTGTATATTTACACATTTTTGTTGTTATACATTTCAAAGGTTCCTATATAGGTACATTACAATTTTTTTTGTGTTTTTGGTAAAACACGACTGCCGCGTCACGTTCTTCGCGAGCCCCCCGCCCAAATTAGCTGTGGTCTGCGGTCGCGCGTTCCTTTTCTTCGTGGTGTCACTCACAAAGATGCCGAGTGCTCAGTGCAGAACAGAGCTGTTTGTTTACAATCTAAATTGCAAATATGTATGTTTCAAGACGATGGGACTCTTCCATCCGGCACTCTTTCTTGCCGTATACGTAATTGATGTTTTTTTTTCTTTTCTGTTTGGTCTCACCTCGATTCTTTGGTTCTCACTTTCTTTAAAGTCACTTTTTAAGGCACATTCGATAATGTATTGTTGTCAGTTTATGGTGTAATAATTTGTTGACCAATTTATTTACTTCTTGTTGGAATAAAATTAACTTTGACCATTCAAAGCTCTGATTTTTGTCAATTAAATCATAAGTTATGTTCCTCTCACACAAATTATGCTCATTTGATGTTTTACTTAATGTTCAAAAACAAAAATCATTTAATTGAACTGTTGATAGAAATCAAATCGAATTTTTCTACTGAAAAAAGAATCCCAAACCTCTCAAGATATTTTGTTTTATCCAGGTGTTTACTCTAATAGTCCAACTGATTGAGCAAACCATAAATACCAAGCCACCTGAACATAAATTATGTGCGTGTATCAATGACCGTATCGCCTGAAAACAGAAAATATTGATTTCAAATCAAACAGCTACGTCGCGTCGCATCGCGTCGCTTCAAAGATGAAGATGAAGACGAAAGGAAAAAGGTAAACGACAAATAAACAATGGTTGCATTTCAAAAGGGACGAGTGATAGGCCAACAATGGGAACAATAAAACAATGACGCCATGAAATGATGATACAATGCAGCGGTACGTTCCCCACTTGAGGCCACAACAAGGATGTCGGCGTTCGACACGCTGATTGGCGGACACATGAACATTGAACGGTGACGTGTGAGTGGTGCGTCGGCCAGGATGCGTTTCCAACAGCGTTTCAATGCATTTATAACACTCGGTGGTGCAGCTCGTCCATGCATCAATATGTGATAAGAGAGGTGTTAAAGTCAAACAGAAATGTGAATATGTTGGGGCGCCTAGTGAAGTATAAACTTAAACACTCGATGCTCATCGACTCGAAATGGCACTACATTACAATTGAAACAATGAGTAATTGAAGCTTCATGCGGCTTCAGGGATGAGGAGAAGCATAACAAAATAACATTAACAAAACAAATCCCTTCAAATTATGCTCAGTGCTCAATCACACGGAATGTAAACGGTGGACACGTATATTTACTGTATACACCCGTTAAAGTTGCACTATTGTGGCATAGTCAAACATAGTCTAATTCGATCACTTTCTGGATCAATGATCCAGCCCAAAACGGAGGACACAAACTAATGTCGATAGAAAATTGTCGCAAACAAAAAAAAAAGGGCGCCCGACCATTCAGCTTATTGGTTCGTCAATGTAAAGCCTCCATGGTAGCCGCAAAGATTAGTAGAACTATGTACCAGCCCAGCAATGGAAAAAATTGAAAGTGACAGATGCCAAATGTTTGATACCCTTAAATGTTTTTCTTTGGAATATTTTCTGTTGTGCCTACAAAATTTACATTCAAGAAATTAGAGTTAAAATATCCTGCAAAATTTACAGCACCCAAAAACCGGCCAGCTTCTGCCAAAAAATTTCAAGGTACACGAATCCTAGCTACCCCTAGCAAATCTATTGGGTGTCAGACCAATTACGCGAAAATACGAATGCCAGGACCAAATCACTGCGTGAATACACACACAGAACAGTGTTTAGTCAACACTAGTGAGTCCTTTGTTCGAATTCATGATGTGAACAAAAAAACAGATTGTAAAAATCACCAAGCCGTGGGGTGGCGCTTACTGCATTTAGCAACAGTCGCAAGGATGGTAACTAGCCATTCCGGCCAGGACAAATGCATTTGGATGTAAATCGTTGAACGCACCCCGACGCGACGCCACGCCACGTTTTCGGCCTCATTCACCAAAGAAGGTGCGAACTGTTGACTGCATATGCATTGAGCAATTAAAGGCATACATGTTCATCTCGGTTAAGGTTTAATCAAACACAATTGTGTAACGATGCAACAATATACTTAGATTGAGTTACTTTACGTCACATTATGGGGATCATGTTTTTGAGTCGTGCTGCGTTTGGCTTTCTCGATTCTAAGTACATTGATACATGTTTGAGTTGTTTCTTTGGAGGAAAAACGTCGCGTCGTCTTGAGTGACAACTCACATAGGGCGACGAGACGCGACGTAAAGGCGAATATGCTCCCTGATTTAGAAGAATTTCAGTCGATTGTTCTCAATATTGTTTTAAAGTTTCTTATGTCTTATTGTTACAATTTTCTGTTTGAAGAAAGTGAATTTCTTTTGATAGTTTTAATGTCTTATCCGTAAGATGACAATTTTCTACAATTTGATTGAGCAATTTTTCGCCACAAACACGTTGCTTTGTTTTCATGAAAAACTTCTTTGTCAAAATAATCTCTTAATAAATATTAAGTAATTTACATACTGACACGTTTCTTTAAGAAATGCTTTAGTTTCTTTTTTTTTTTAAAGGCTTCATGAAAGTGTTAAAGTAATTAAATGATTAAAACCATTCGTAAAATTAGGTAAAATTCAATGTTCAACATTTTCTTATCATTCGGTTGCTATTTTCTTAAAGATTCGTAAAGAGAAATGATCATGTCAAAGATGACAAAAATCATTTTCTGAAAATTTAGTTAAGAAGTTTGCTTCATTATTAACGTTGTTTTGTCCTTAAAAATATTAAAAATCAATAAATCTGTTGTCTCTTAGGCTAGAACTCTTAAAGATGCTTATTCAATTCATCAATCATTTATTCAACGTAAAATCACCTTTACTATATAAATAAATTTGACGTTTTTAATTTAATGAGCTGAAATATTGCATCAGTCATCGATTGTCAATTTCCCAATTCGAATTCATTGATGGCAGTGTCTGACTGTGTGAATGGTAGTGAGGCCTGAAGTATTTGAAATTGAAAAAAATGCGCTTTTACCGATAAAAGGATACACTTGAGACATTATTTGCTCGCGCACAGTTTGCTTTTACCATTTATATAACACAAACAAAACACCACCAGCAACTTCCTTATCTGCAAATAGTGTCCGGCGACGACTGACGAGCTTCCAAACACGCAAACATAAGCTGCCCATATACATTAAACATACAAGAAATGTCACGTTTCTGATTGTGCATTATGCAAACAGCCGCAGCCGCGCATCAATCGATCGTCTGTTTATGTTGCACAGCGACAAGATCAAACCTCTCAGGCTGAATGTTTGATCAAGACCATCCAATGCATTTCGAAGATCATTTGTGCATACATTCCAACAAACAACGAAAAACAATAATGCGCAACATGCCAGCCAAGAGTGGCGAGGAACATGGCTGGCTGGCCGGTGGACAAGTGCCAAACGCGCGGGAGATTCGCCACATAGTTACCTGCTGGCTGCTGCTGATCCTACGGAAATTGTGCGGAAGTTGGTGACAGAAGACGCGACGGTGAAGCGTGCGGTAAGCGCATTCGGCAGGTAAGTTAACTTTTTCCATAATCCCGAGGTGACACATGTTTTGAATTATGGCGTTTGCACACCGAACATGTTGGCGCGTTTATGCTACCGTTAATCCTGTAGTGTCAAAAGGACTATGCAAATAGGTGGAAAAACATTTGCTGCCGTGCACTCGATTGGCACTAGCTCACCCGGGAATTTCCTGATTTGCATTCTTTTGTGAGAGTGCTCAGCATGCGGCCATCGGTGCTGTAGGCCCCCCCCTAGGGGCTGATGAAGGGGCCTACGTCTTGGATTGAATGTGCACAATGGCGCATTGTTTTTGTGTAGTAAACACTTGCGATTATCGTTCATTAGCTCGACTTAGCCGAAACAAATACACGGCTCTGGACAATGGCAGAGAATGGTTGTTAGGACTTTGTTTGCAAACCTTTTTGCCTCAAAGGCATTGTTTTGTTTTTTTTTTTGGCGTTTGTTTAAGGTGTTAATTGTCACTAATTTCTATGTGCAACAACAATTGTCATCCTGATTTTGTTATGCTAATCACTTGAATCGCACTTATTAGACTTTTGGAACAGCTGATTCGTCTACATCCAAAATTCCTATAAGGTCTGTACGGACATTAAGTAATTGATTAAATATTAAGAAAGAATATCTTGGTATTTGAATTTACTTTCAAATTGACGTTAAGAATTTCGATTATTTTCGTAAGACATTTTTCTTCTTTATCCTTGCAAAATGTGTTGAAATTGATTCTTAAAAATGCTGTGTTGTGAATGTTAAGGCGACACTTTTTACGGCAATGAAATTAAATCAACGGTCCTGACTTCGGGATCACACAAGAAAGAAGTGAATATTTTGACTATTCTGATGTAAGATGAAATTACTTTCTTCAAAACATATTTCTTTAAATAACATGTCATTCCTTAAAAAGACATAAGACATTTTTCAAACAACCTATTTCTTCTGTATTCCTCAGGACACATCTGATAATTTAGTCTTACCTCAAAAGGACAATGAATCCATTTTCATTTGCTCTCAAATAACGCTTCACGATTCAAATTGTTTTGAAAGCAAATGAAGGCTTCACAATTAATTGAATCCTTCGAAAGAAAAATAAGGAATTACCTGTAACCGTCGTAAAATCATTAGAGTTTTACCTAAAATCTTAAGAATCCTTTTTGTAAATACATTTTATTGAACAGTCGACTATTGATCATGATTTCTCTGTTCTTGTAAAAGTATTTTTTTGGATTTACATATAATTTGTTAAGGACGAATTTTCTGTTTTGCACCAATGAAAATCGCGCAAGGATCTGAAATAGAAAAGGCGCTAAATTAAACAACTGGTTGGTTTTCAATCAATTCACTCCACTGGCTGCTTGCATTTGTTTGTTATTTTATAATATATACAGGTGTCAAGTTATACATGATTTCTTGTAGATGAACAGTATAATTTACATTTAAATTTTTAGTTAATTAATTTCAATGAGTATTGTCGATTACAATACCATTTAAATACCTGGCCTTATATGGAAAACACAAAACGTTCAACAAATTTTCATATATCGTTTTACATTAAGAGTTATTATTTAACTTAGATTATTCACTAAAATTCTCGTTTCTGCTTTTCTTAATATTATGATTGAACTTAATATATTATTTTAGTCGACCGGAATGGGCTCTGCGGCTTCAACTAACAGAAAGGAAAACAACAGTGCAGAGTATGGCTTCAGAAATCATCAGGCTAATAACTAATTGTGTAGCATTTAGAGAAAATCAGTTAAACGTGAATAAATCCGCGCAAAGAATGTTACGTGGTTAGTCCTAACAATTGTTTGATGGAATCGAGACTGGTATGTCGGTGGTGTCGCCAGCGTTCGGTACAATGGAGAGGCGTCGAGACGCTTGAGCAGCAGCCATATACTGTCCATAGTAGCGTCCTAGAATGCGCGGATCCACGCCGGCCACAGCGGCCCCCATTTGACTGAAGCCGGCTGGCCACTGTTGCAACAGACCCTGCCACGTGGCGCTGGGACTCTGCTGCGCTATCACGGACTGATTGTCATCATCGGTGGGACTGAGCGGAGCCTCGCTGTTCTCGCCGTCATCCGCCACCGAACAGGATCCGTCGCCCGTGTGCACAGTCGACAGTTTGCGTCGCATTATCACCGGCACAATCTCATTGTCCTTGTCGCCCTCCTGATCACTGGCCACCACATCGATGTCCTCGTCGATGTCGGCGCTGGCCGAACGCACGTGACTGTGATTGCTGTTGTGATGCATATGATGGTGATGATGATGGTGATGGTGGGCAGCAGCGAAGCGTTTGCATGCAGCAGCGGCCGCCACAGCCGCCGTGCGATACCCCTGATGATGGCTGTTGACATCAACACCAACACCACCACCACCACCACCACGGCCGTGCTCTTCATCGGGCGCCAACAACGAGGCCACATCGAATTGTCGTTTACGCGATTGCGAATAAATGGTGACGGCGTTGGTGGCGGCCGTCGCAACAGTGGCGGCATCAGCCCAAGCAGCTGGACACAATTGCTGCAGCGCCGTTGGCGGCGGCGGTGTCACCGACAGCGGCGGTGGACTCGGCGAATCAGTGCCCTCGTCGTCCACGGCCAGGCCCATATGTTTGCGTACCTTACGCTGAGCCTTGCGCCGCCGGAAGTCACCCTTCCGGAAGTCATCCTCGTTGGCTGAGTGAATCGACCAGTAATGTCCTTTGCCGTTGGCACTGCGGCCAGCTTTCACAAAGCAATCGTTCAACGAGAGATTGTGACGAATGGAGTTGCGCCAGCCGGGACCGCGACTGCGAAAGTATGGATAGTTGTCCAAAATGTGTTGATAGATGTCGGACAGTACCAGCTTCAATTCGGGCGAGCTGAGGATGGCCATCGCAATCAGGCCGATGTAGCTGTGCTGCGGCTTCGGCTCCTCCGGCTGAAAGACACGATTGTGGAAGAGCGACATCGAGAGCGCCAATCGTGGCCCGTACGGACTCATCGACGGATATGGTGGGCACATCGGCAACGGATTGGCGTACTGGGTGCAGCGCAAACGTTCCGCCATGGCATAGTTGTACAGCTGCAGACGATAGTGGTCCAGCGGTAGCAGCGCTGGCGGTACTGTTAGCATGGACATGCCGGTTGGCGTGGCCGTCGGTGAGCCCTGCGGTGGCAGATTGGCGGCGGATTGCGCCTGGGATGATGTGAGCGCGTTGTGGTGGTTGTGCTGGACAGGCGACGGCTGTTGCTGCTGCTGCTGTTGTTGTTGTGGCGGCTGTGGTGGTTGCTGTGGATTTTTGGGTAATGGCAGCGGCTGTGGTGAGTGGGCTTGCTGCAGCTGTGACTGGATGGCGGTCACACCGAGTAGGGACGGCGGCTCGGGCGATGACGATGCTTGGATGGATTGGTACACGGCGTTGCGACTGCGATTGTACTGTAGGCCAGTGTTGGAACTAACTGGATTTTCATTACTGCACATTGCGCATAAAAAGGACGATTCTAATGTGACACCTTTGTATGTCCGAAACCAGTAAGTCTGTTTAATATTTTATGGTAAAATCACAGTTTTTTTAGTTTTTTTCTTCCGTTTTTTTGCTCACAAAACTTTCGCACAACACAAATTGCAAAATGCCTAGATACAAATCTAGTAGTCACACACAAAATCAATCACTCGAACAAATGAATAGAAAGCAGAGCATTGTCACTGAATCCATGCCAAAAATATTTTAATTAATTTTTTTTTGTTGTTGTTGTGTCTTCACTTTTACGGATCCGAGATGAATCGCTTCAAGCAAAAACCAAAAACTCTGCTTAGACACTTGGCTGCACTTGACTACACTAAACAAAAAAACTCGATGAAAATGCCGCACACGAGCCGCGGACAAGAGCAAATTTGCATTAAGAACCGCACCAAATGTTTGTCATTAGTTTACAGCAACAAGATCGAAAATCGACTGGATGCACATCCATTCTACCATTTTGCGTCTACAGTCGAATTGAAGAGGAAGCACTGGCGAAAGAAACAGACCCTCTGTATAAATTTTGTAAAAACATGAGATGAAGAATGCAAACAAGTAACAAATAGAGGCAAACCTATATACACACCCCACACACGTCCAATGTACGGCGTACTTATATGTGTATGAGACTGGTATGCCTGGTATACCCTCTGGCATCTAGCCGATCGTTTGTGTATGGCGGGGCATTTTAATATATAAACAGCATATCCATACCGCCTCCAATATATGCGGACAATATATAGCCACGTCCTGGAGTACCATGCACACAGTAAAACACTGTAAAGACTTAAACATCTAAACAATAAAACAAACAAAACGAGGAGTAGGAAGAAAAACATAGGGAAATGTTATACATCGCTCACTCGGCTGACACTCAAATGTGGCCAGAGCTCGAAGTCATCCAAACTAGCTGTGGGGGGGCTGGACTGAAGCCCACCAAATACTGGGCCCCTGGCTCTAGCCTAACCCTCACCCACAGCGACAATTCACATAAAGGCAATCGCAGAGGAACGTTTGTGGTGGATTCCACAGTTTTCATTAGCGCAGCTTTTTTGCAAAATCACGCCATTCTTAAAGTTTCCTACCTAATCATAAGTAAGAAATCCTACAAGAATCCCTTGAAAATTGAAATGCAAAAACACATTTCTCGTGCGGCAAATGGATGCTGCAACGAGAATGCAAATGATTATCCTTTCAGGATCTAAATCATAATCTTTCGCAACGAGGATGTATTCGTAGACGTTTATTTAAATCAAATTTCTTTCATCAAAAGGAATCGAGGCATCGTATTCAATCCGCATGCTTTTCTATGTATTATAATCTTTTCCAATTTGAAATTTTTCCGAACACAACTCAGTGACCTTGGCTTGTATGCATTTCCAATCACCTAGAGGAGTTGCAGTCTATCCATTTCATGTAAATTTTGCGCAATATGCAGTTGCCAGGTCCTGTTCCTTGTCACATAAAATCTTTCTATATCATGTCAGCGCACTAACTTCTGGAAATGAACTCTGAAGAACCGCCCATCTTCCCTGTACTGGCAGGATATGTACAGGAATAGTTGGCTCAATCAGCTACCAAGACATATGTGGAGAATTTTTACATCACAACATAAAATGACAAATATGTTTAATTATATACAAAACTGTGAAGCGTTGTAAATCGTAGGGGTGAAATTGGTGTGGGGGATGCGACGCTACCCGTTGGCGTCACATCGCATCCTTGGTGGCAACATAACAGTTATGTGCAATGGCGCAATCCGAGGTAGGCGGAGCCGACGTCTTGGTGGGCGGTTCCTATATACCGAGCGACCACTTCCATTGGCTGGGCTTAGGTACATTGGACCGGTGCTGCTGCTTTAACCTGGCATATGTGGTGCGCATACAAAACGGGTCTCTCGCGAATTCCTCCGTTTCTGGTCGCTTTGTGTTTTTCATGCCCCCCCCCCCCTTCCCCCTCAACCCACCGTTTTATAATATTATGCTTTTGCTGTGTTGTTATTTGTTTTGCCGCATATTATTGTACGGTCACAACAGAAAATGAAATTGTATATACACAAACGTTGGCAAACATGCCTCAAATACATAATAGCCAGCTTGTAATCGCTTGGATCGAATTTATATTATATACTTGAGCTTATTATGTACGATATCTGATGCAATTTTTAGTTGGCTGCTTGAACATAAGTTTTAATCTGAACTGATTTAAGTTTGAGGCTACGAGAAAAATCATCGCACTTTCTTATGAATTCGAGAAAATTCGTATTTCAATGAGTTTTCCATTTGAATCCAAATGGTTGATTTGCATGACGAAATGATTTCGGCAGCATCCCAGTTGGATAATAGGCCAACAAAATTGCCCGTATACCTTTCAGACGCGAATGCATCGTCTCATGATCGCCGGAAGTTAATCCGAAATGCATTCAATATAAACGAATTGCATGTTGAGTACGTGCAATAGCCGATATTCCGTCGCATATTATGTGCAGCAGACAGTCGGCGAGGGTGTATCCTATACGCATTCAAATGCAGTTGCATTGTAAGGCCGGATACTGGATAGCCTTTCGCCAGTTATGTGTTGGAGGTGAGATGAATTATGATTGATATGTCACCGTTACGGGATGTGCATCGGTAATTTGCATTCGCTAGCTAAAATGCACATAATTCTGTGAGAACATGAATTTTAGAAATTGCCAAGAAATTTTGAGTCAAGTTTGTATAAAGATTTCGTTTCTTAAGTCCTTTTTACCACAATATTTATTGAAATGCGATTTAGCTGAATTCCTTACAATGCGTAACAAATTTTAGAAAGAAAATCATTGAGATCTATTTATAAACGTCTTTAAATACATTTGTCTGAAAGAAAACAATAATTTTCGAAGCCCTATTTTGTTGGGAATTCATTTTGCTCGAACTTTTCCTTATCAAACAGTCTCAGCTATCTTTATCTCCTTTTGTAAATCATAAAATTAATTTCTTTGATTAATCTACACATTTTAAGGGCTTGTATTTATAAGCTAAGAAATTCGACTTTACTGTTCTAATCTTTCTACGGTCCTATATTTTATCCTTAAAACATAAGCTAACTTTCATACCATGTTATTAACCATGAAAATTTCAGTAAAATGTTTAGTTTTAAGAAGAAATTCTTAAACACCTAATAAAAATTGTCTTGAGTTAAAATGTGAATGAAAAATGTCCTTTTCGTTGAAACTAATTAAATAGGTGTTTTCGTAAACTGCTGAAAATTCATAACTGCCGTGTTTATACAATTAGAATGCATTTTAGAGAAAATAAACAGAAAATAGGCACAATGCCCATAATTGAATAATATGCTGGCAATGCCTGCGACAACCGCATAAAGGACCTTCGCAACAATGGCAGTAATCTGCCGTAGATGGCGAGCTAGTTGAGTGCTCAGCAGCACAAAAGGACATTTAGTGCCACTAAACTATATAGACACTCAAGCTGGCTGCGACATAATACGCGCCACTCTTACTCCTCTATCTGGGTCCTGGCAGCTCCTATACACGCAACCGGTGTGGCGAAACCTGATTCCTGGAGCCGAACTGCATTCGTATCATCCCATTACATAGTTACAATATACAATTTGCTCTATAAACTTTTTAAATTGCCACTTGAATAGGCGATATTGTATGGCGTTCGAGATGTTTTTATTGGTTTTGTTATTGTTTGGTGTGTCGAGTATGTTCCGCATCCTCGATGGGCAAACGCATGCGACTGTCGAGGGGATGCAACACTTCACACTTTCTGGCAACAATATGTGCATTCTTTGCGTAAATAGCGAGCACGGATAAACGGCCAAATAAAATCAGTCTATTATGAACGCATTTATACAACTAAATACGTTGGGTGACTATACCTAGTATTTGGAAGAATAGGCCGCTGTGCTCGAGCTGTGTCAATGGTGGAAGTAGAAAATGTATAATCTGCCAACTCTGGAAGCGTTCATCCGCTTCGACTTTACGTAAATTGCATTTGAATGCTTCTTTAAGTGTCTACTTCCTTATGGGTATGTGCAATGTGCATTGTGATGCAACAGCGGCTTTGCGAATTTGTTCAGGCAATATTAGGACGATTGTTGTGATTGTAAAAACATCATTTAAATCATTATAATTTGTTTAAAAAACGTTTTTACTTTGCAGGAGACCAAGCCGAAGGAGCGGTTTATCCTTTGCATTTATGACGTATGGTTTCATTTCTTTTCTGGATGACAACCATAAGGACCTTCAGGTGAGAATCAATTGTAACAATTTTCAAATAGTTTGAACTTTGCAAAAGCTTTTAGTTAAGATTTCTTAAAGGGTTTTCTTTCTTGATTTGCTTTTAGGTTTCTAAAATCTTTCTTTCATTTATTATTGAAACACTTTAATTTCTATAAAATATTATTGTTACAAAATTGTCCTTAAACAAATTAATTAACTTCTTAACTTGATGCAAAGTTCACTACAAAAAGGATTTAATTATGGTTTAAAAGAAAACAATCAAGTAACTTACTTATTTGGTCCTAATAATAAACAGATAACTTGATGACTAGAAGAAACTCAATCTTCTATCTTTCGAATTACCACCAAGACCACAAAAAATAGCGCCACATAATAGATGTCATTGGAGACCAAAACTCCTAGTTCCAATTTTAAGTTCCCACTGCCACTAAATTCAATCTGTGTATAAATTTCTATCTTATGTGGGTCCCGAATTATTATCCTGTTTTTTGTTGCTGTTGTTGTTGTTGAGAGGAATCCAGCAGCAGCACAAAGCCATCGTTTAGAAGAACATTGATATTATCACAAATATGATTATCACCCAGTTTTGTCGGTGTCAATCACAAAATTTTGCCCAAATATATTCCGACGGCTATAGATGATCATCCCTTATCGGTGCTCCGAATCCGAGACGAACCAGATTAAGCCAAAGATTACCATTCGAAGGCGTCACTCGAATAAAGTTACTAGAGCATACATTTCTGCGATATTGGCCATAAGAATATATAGAAATGTTTGAAATGGGAATTTTACACCGATTTCATTAAATTCATGAATGAGCCAACAATGGGATAGGCAATACATTTTTATCAAAGGAAGCGATTTGTCCGTTTCTGTAAGAAGCTTCAAACTACAAGAAGGCAAACGGATTAACGACCACTTGATATGTGCACACATTTATGTGAATGCGATATGGGACTCATATGAGGTCCGTTTACAGATGTAACTCAATTGATACGGCTCGCTGTGGCTTGGCGCTCCATTGATCGGCAATCAGCCAACAATTTAGATTTACAATGTTTGCCAATTTCGATCACGTAGCTGCCATTCATATATGTATGTACACACATCGTCCACATATTCGCGTATTCCTTGGGCGGACTTGAGGGCACCGTATTATTACGTCTGTTTGCGAAACGAGATACCCCATGGGTAATGCGCCAACCATGCAATTTGTAATGTTATCGGCTACGACATTATGTTTTTAATAAGATTGGACTGTACAGGGACCGAGCCATTGTCGTAAGATTATTTCAAGACAAATTTGTAGACATTTTTTGGCGATTTGTAGTTTTGATCTGGCGAGTTTTCCCATAAATCGATTAGGAGATTCTAAGTCTAGAGAAGGCTTAAATTATAAAGATGCCACGTGTCAGTCTTGGAAATTTTCTAATTATTATTCTTTGTTTAGAACGGACTTTCATCATCCATCCACTCTTATGGCTTCCCAATTTTGTCCCTAACAATAACTTAAGATTTAAAAAATATTAACTATAAAGAGAAGAATTGTCAGTTCAAATGCCTATTAAGGAAACAACTCGAAGGCAGGATGTCCTGAACGTATGCACAGATCCTCCGATTATCGTTTCATCAAACAGCAAATAACGATGCCGAATCAGCTTTAGTCCTGCAACATCCTTTACTTAATTAGAGTGAATTTGCTGTTCTGAGTGCACGCGCAAAAAAATAGCTCAACTATAAAACAACAACAACATAAATCGTTGCAGCAATTTCGAGAAAGTATAGATCGCTGTCTTATGTTGAAGAAGAGCACTCAGCCATATGCGATTTAATTGTTTCCGTTTGCTGTCGCATTTGTGTCAGTGCCGCCGGTTAGGAATGCAAACAGGGTGCAGTCAGAGACCTCGAAGAACGTCTTTGGAAATTGCTCTCATCACTTTCTTTCAACCAGATATTTCATTGCTTTGCAGAATTTTATCGATTTCTTTAAAATTCAACGCAATAATCGTCATTTCTTAAGACTTAAATTTTGTTTTCTTGTGTTTTAACAGAGTTTTTTTTCTTCAGAATTACAGAGGACTAAGACGAAACTTTCTGCAAGGAATCAATTTAGCTGACAATCGAGGTAAGAATCAGCTAACAGTCTATTTTTAAGATTATCATTTCAATCAATCATTGCATTCAGGATGTTCAAACGTATAATTGCGAGACGAAGCATCTATTTGAAGAAGAAGAAAGCATCAAGATGTTGATATAAGAGTTGATAAATTTGTTTGTTTCACGATTGATTTTTTCAAAACATTTCTAACCATTTTTGGGGATAAGATATTGGGAACATTCTCAAAAGGACTTATTCGTAAATTCTTGTAATGGTGCAAAAAACGGGTGCAATTTTAAATTAATTAAGGCAATTTGCATTTGGTAATGTGTAGAACTGCATCCTCCGAGAAATTGCATATGCAATGCAGCAAAGTCCTACGGCGAGGGTTTGCAGTCTACCGACAGCCGTTTTGTTTGCACATAAATTCACATATGCAATTGTTGTTTTGCGTACACATGTGAGTTGTGAACGCGCATGGGCAGTAGTCGCGCACAAAAATAGGGTAAACATGACATTATCAACTGGAAAAGCGAGGCGACGCGGTGTGGGCCGTGGGATGAGGACTGAGTATGTCTAATTGATCAATTAGTTTCAAATGGCTATTGGGCCGTGTGTGATGGCGCTGAAAGAGGCGCTAATATGTGAAGTCGATAGTCGATTGTGTTGCCGTCGAGTGTATGGCAAACACACACGAAACATAGCGCAAACAAGCTGAATCGGAGCAGCCGCCCGGTGCCGTGACAACCACCGTATTTATGTCAAAGATTTCGGTGTTTGATTTGATGTGTGGGTGGACGCCAGAGTTTGAATTGGTGTTTGTGGCCGTTTGAAACTACACCGGACGCCGGAGGATTGTCAACACGAGTCGGATCCTTGCCTACTTTTCTATACTTGATATTTGTTGAAGAAATCCCTGGGACGGTGGATTTGTGGCAGGCCTGTACAAAATACTTATTGATCTCCAGCTCATTCGACTGTCGATTGTTTGAAATTAGCTCTTCAGAGGTTAGACATGACATGGTGCGTTTGTTTGAACTGCGCGCGCATTTTAGGTGCGTAGGTGCACTTCGGGCGTAAGTGCCATTTCAATATAGCTTATGGATCGCTTCCACTTGGCCACTGGCGTACATCAAACGACATATATTTATGGTCCAAACTGTTTTTATTTAAACATAGTCAACATACAATTTATCGTACAAGTACTAAACGCCATGTTGCGTCGCGCCGCGTCTTGGCAGCATTGTTTGATTTCAATATATGTTTTGTTTGCTGTCGATAAATGTGTACCTTTGTCAGGAGCGTTTTCTCCGTGTGCATTTTATGCAACTGCCTTAATGCAATACATATTTATCTATGGTAGCGACTGAAACATAAATGTCATCATTAACACAACATTGAGCAATATCAAAGTTATTCAGTTTTCTCAACAATTGCATTTCCGGATGCATTTTTTAATCTGCATCATTTATTTTGCAAAATGTTTAGGCAGAAGGTTGAAAAATGTGTCCAAAATGGATGAAATTTAAATAAAATCCAATTATACGTTTATGGCCATGAAACTGCTTCACTGTGGCGAAATTATGCGCTTTTCAAATATTTCAAGTATGCAGAAATATATGCACTTGCACATGCATCCACAACAACCGTGTGAGATTTCATATTTCAGACTGGCTAAACATTTTAAATGCGCCTAACATCAACAGGATCATCGTTCTGCTGCCGTTTTTGCCAGCCTGGTACTTTTGGAGAAGTTCCACAGCGAAACTGTGGACTCGATTTGTTACGATCTGGATGTCTCGGATGCATTAATATGCACTTCTTATTCATTTTCGTGGTGTAAACTGATAAAAAAAACTGTGCCCAAATTTAAGTAAAAGACTCCAATTTATATTTGCTTTCTTTGTCTCATACGCCTGGACATTTCCCTGATGGGCATTGGGCAAGAAG
>JANSTS010003999.1:7641-24696 GCA_026546915.1 Sylvicola fuscatus
TTTGTAAAACATTTTTATATCATAAAGATAAAGGATTTCGAGATTTAAGCTTCTAAAAAAGATTAAAAAAAAAGAATTTTTTTTTAGGTTTTAACACAAAAAAGGCACATAGTTTAGACTTTTTTTTGCCATACTCGCGTAATTGATAGCTTAATATCATATTAAAAAATTGAAAAAAATTGTATTTTGTTTTCCTTAGAAAACCAAAAACAAATTTAAAAAAAAAAAAAAATCTCGACAACTTTTTTGTTTCCTCATCATTATTTTTTTTGTCAAAAAAGTCGATTAACAAGAGAACATATAATATACATACTAGCCCATATCGTTTTTTTTTTTAATTCCGATCTGGTTGGTACATATATAACTAATACTACACATTTACAGTGTTGATTTAGAGGTACTTAATCTATTCGATGTGTCAAAGTGTTCAAACCTATTACTTTTTAAGATTATTAATATGGTCAAAAACACTTGAGTTAGTTCACAAGGAAACAATTTAAGTGATTCGAAATGTTTTATTTCAATTTAAATGTTATAAATAGCAATTATGGCGAAAACGACTCAGCCCAACATCGTTTAATGTTAAGTTATAGGGTTATCAGGCCCGCACAGATTGTCGCATAGAACATAAACACAAAAAAATGGAAATCGTTAAAAAATCTCATGACTCGCTCCAGGGAAAATAGGTTGCTTTAATTTGGCGATAAGTAGGTCGAGTAGTTGCGGCTATCGACAGACGTCAAAATTAATTGTCTAATCCAACTGTCAGTGCTGCGGGCAAGTTTTGACATTAAAATATTTAGCGAAAATTTGTGAAGAGACCAACCACAAAAATATACAATAAGCTTCTTTTGTGAATAACGAAACACTCTCTTCGTCCACTTGATGCCTAAAGAAAACTAATTAATTGTCTGCAAGACGCTTACCGAACTCGAATTATCATAATTTTAATGCGACTCACGCGCAACTAACCAACTACTTAAGACTCTCTCCAGAAAGATGATTTAAAAAAATTAGCAATTAGCTAAACGCTGCGCCGCGCCGGCCTAACTAAATTTAGCACCAATTTGTCAGTTTCTATAAATATATGAATCATAAGATGCTCGATGCTTGATTCAAGATCATATTCATTGCGGAAGCATCATCTGGCCAAGAGACCAGAACTGGCGTGGTGACATAATGAGTTAATTGCTAATTTCACAGTGACCACTGGTGGCGGCCTATAAATTTGATTAGAACAAATGCGATTATGATGTGCCACTAATTGGGTAACTAGGTAATTGGTGGATGTGATATATTGCCGTTTAATTTGTTTGGCGTATGCACGAGTAAGACTTTATTTGCTGTCAATTTGGAAAAGCCTAATGAGGAGGAGTCCATCATCGTTAAAATTGTTTCAATGGCAGCCACTTGCCAATCATTTCCAATAACTACAATTAGGAGGGAATAATACAAATTTGATGAACTTACCATCTCCATTGATATAAATTGTCAGTCAGATTGGATGCTGGAGAGGTTGCCTCTTGTCGACCCGTCTAACATCGGCTTCCAAGCCATCCTCCACCATTTAAACCAAACTGAGATTTTTTTTCTCGAAGCCTTCGGTGAGTTGTTCTTAACTAAATCTTGCAAGAAATCCGGTCCTGTCAACGAACTTCTTGTCAATTGGCTTCCTGAATCAATGAAATCTTAGGAAATTTCTTATACTTTCTACTTGATTCATCATGATTGAAAAACTCAAACTGTAAAGAGCTTTTGCATATCTTCAGGGGACTCATTCAGAAAGCTCACCTGTTTTACTTTTAATTTTGAGTAGTTCCACGGAACTGCTCAAATTCGTTGAAAGAAAAGCTCGAATTGAAACATAATTAATATTGCTTTATTTATTTCTTTATGTTTCTTTGGGCAAGAAAATTACTATTTTCTCAGGATGTTTACATTCACATGGAAGTTATAATAAATAATAAAATCAATATTTAATAAAAAAGAATCAACAAAAATACACATACATAAACACACAATGACTACGAAACACATAGCTAAACATGTTGTTACAGTTAGTCGCGTTTCCGGCAAGAGCGGCGCGATCGGGTGACAATGAAATGGTCTTAATGTTTAACCTGTACAGCATAAAAATAAATATTACAACTTACATTTACGGAGTGGAGCAGTAACGCAAAGCTGTAGGAGGAGGAGGAGGAGGAGGAGGGTGACAAGGACACATTTTAGGGAGTTATTTCTTGAAGACAAAACTAGCTTACTTTTATGTACACGAATATTGCGGCAAGACAAATTGCTTAATCGAAAGAATTATAGTCTAAAAACTAAAAATTAAAATTTGGAGAAATCAGAATCTATAGAAATTAGCATTTAACTTAATCTAATGAACATTTTGAATGTGATAGTAAAAATAATTAAAAGTATGTGTTGCCGAATGCAGTCGGCAGGTGGCGCACGGTCGGAGCGGCATTCGCGCATTTTGTGTGCATGTTGAATCGACTAGATTTATGTATATCGATGATTGGTAGACGTTAGTGGTATGTGGCCCTCAATCGTAAATATAAATTCAACTCTACACATGCCTCCAGTGACCGTTGCTGACAGTGGCCACCTAGCTCCGACCGGCCGCACTCCAAACTTCAGCACTCTTGACATGCGCAGGGCGCAGTGCGCAGTGCGCACGCGTTCTCGCCTAAATACTATTCGCTAAATTTTTCATTCAATTACATATCGTTGCGATTTATAGGGGAGAATAAAAGTCTATATCGATTCAAATTCATTTCGTATGGACATCTTCAAAACATGTCTTCGTTGGGTTCTTAAACACGTAACATCATCTACTTATGGGAGAGCCAATGTGCCAAAGGCCGATCGGCTAACGACAGGTGCCTAACTTTCACAACTTATCACAAACAATCTAAATCAGCTGGTTTCCAGAAGCCGTCGACCTTGACGGACGCTCCTTACATCTAAAACGTCATTATTACTTAGAATCTATGTACAGAAACACGGTCACGCGTGTGCAGCCAAAACACGCGTAAATTTGAAATCACGTGCAGATCATGCAACATTCTCCATGACCCAAGGAACGAACTTTGATATTCTTGTGCAAACGCCAGGTAGGTTGGCCTCTGCACAGCCGATGCCCCACGAAATGATGCCGGCCAAAAAGTAGCGGCCATCAGTACCTTTGACCTTGATGGCAAACAAAACAAAACAAAAAAACAGGTCACTTTTACTCGAAAATTGGGCACTTTGGTATACAAAACTACCTGTAAAGGACCGCCGGAATCGCCCTGACACGAGTCCTGTCCACCGTTTTCTCGACCGGCGCACAGAAAGATCTCAGGTATTATTTCGTGACGTCCCGCCTTCAAAAACAACGCTTTGCATCGATCGTTACTCAAAATCGGAACCGATACCTAAAAGGACATTTAAATATTAAGAGCGAGGGAGTGGAAGATGGTGGACAAACCTCTTGTAGAACCGTTGGCAGTGTGCCACCCTCACTTAGGCGTCCCCATCCAGTTACTGTGCCTTCGCGTCCCACCAGTAGGTCATCGGTGCCCGGCAAACAGATGGGACTTATGTGAGGCGCAAACTCCATCGGCGTCTCCAACTTGACCAGCGCCAAGTCGTACTCGTACGTAAAGAAATTGTACTTGGGATGCACCGTTTTGTTGGCGACAGCACGTTCGGTGTATGAGTAGTGCTCTTGAAGATGGGCAAAGTCGTACTCACCAACGCGAACTCTCATCTGAGATATCAACAAGCTAGCAACAAATCACAGAGAATTAGTCAAAAAGATATTTCAAAGAAATCACGAAACTCACTCATCCACGCAATGTCCAGCCGTGACAATCCATCGTTCGTTCAGGATGGCGCCACCACATCGATGGCTGCTGGAGAATCCAAAGAACGAGGATCGCCGCACGGACACTTGCCACGGCCAGCGACCAAACGGAGCGTTCTTGCCGCCGACGATCCGCGTCTCAGCCTGACGCGTCATCGCTGGTATGCCGCATTCTCGACCACGGACGGCTGATATGGTAACGCGATCGTTGCTGTCGGACGTCTCAATGTCGTTGGTCTCGTTGTTTTGTGCGGTTACTGGGAGTGGTTGGGCAGCGACTGTAGTATTGCTCTTGTGGACGGTACTCGATGTGCTGGTGGGATGGCGCGTAGTTGAGGTGCGCGGCTTCGGTGTTGTCATTGTTGTGGCAGCGCTGGTGGTCGGCTTTGCTGTTGTCGAAGTGCGTATTGTCGTTGTGGATGTGGTTGTGGGCGTCCCTGTCGATGGTTTAATGGGTGTTGGATTAAAGTTGTGTGGCTTTGGATGACTCGTCTGCGGTTTTTGGGTGCTGTGAGCTGTTGGCAGACTATTTGGATGGTCATAGGTGACCGGCTTCTTGGTTGGCTTCTGTTTGGTATACGCAGACGATGGATACTTGTCCCACGGCGATGGACGCGGCTTTGTTATGAAGCTCGGCTGGGTCGTCATTTGCCACTGAATCGTATTGGGTTGGCTATTCCAAACGCCTGCACAAGATTGATCGTCTCAATAGTAATTGGCCAGGTGTGTTAAAAGAAAATGCTTACCAGTGGAGTAGCTAGCGGCCGTTTCCAGATCAAATGGTTCCGTCGTTGTCGTGCTAGTCATATTGCGAACGATGTAATGCTGCTTCTGGATTTCTGATGGTCTAATCACAATTGTTCCTGCTCCATGTGGTCGATGAATTGTTGTCAATCCGCTAGGAATGGTTTGTTTGATTAATGGTAAACAAACAAACAGAAAAAAAAACACAACCAAAATACCTTGGACTGGGATGGTTTGATAGGCCAGCTGGTGGATTGGGCTTCTTGATCGGCGGTTTGTTTGGACGAGGATAGCTGACTGGATGAGGCAGCACAAAGTTGGCGCTCAAATTGTAGGAGCAACAGGAGCCAAACATGAATGAGTCGACGCACATGCCGACGTGCTGTCCTTTGGACTTGATGCATTCGTAGACAAACATGCAGGTGCCCTTTAAGCCGTTCACCTCGCACGGCTTTGGATTGATTTTGAGATTTTGATTGCGCGGAGCCGCTTCCATGTGCTCCCAGACAAGGCAAAACAACAGTACAAAGCGACACAGGATCTGCATGTTACTTCTGAGCATGATGTGGCTGTGTTCAGTTGACCCTGGTGTTGGTGAATGCGGCGTGCTGGCGCTTGATGTATGCTGTAAGACAAATTGTTTGATATTTACTTAAGGTTAAGTACGACAACGGCCACCGCCAAGTTGTCCGCTTTGCCGACATCTTGGCGATTCCGTAGTTGATGCCAAGAAAAAACGTCCAGAATCTGTTGATCTAGTTTGTGCGCGAGAGACTGAGAAGTAAATAGTCGCCGCTTGCGGCTGCGCAGTGCGTGCGTTTGTGTATGAGACGGGAACCGCTATTTCGTTTGATCGTGTTTGTGAGCCGTTTGTGTTTGTATCCATTTGGCATTCACAGCGATCGGATTCCGGTTATTTGTTTGTTTGATATAAAGCCAGAGCAGGCGGCACGGCAGTCGTACTCGGTTTATCGATGGTAGAGGTTCAAAGTGGACTTGACTAGTCAGACTCTATCCGCAATTAAACTCAAACAAGTGAAGTGTATCAAATAGAAACTATTTAATTATTGATTAATTAAGACTTTAGTGAAAGCTATTTGGCAAAAAGATAAAGATTTATTTAAACAAATTGGTAATTAGTGAGTTTGTGAAAGAAATACAATTGAAGATAAAATGAAGCCGTTCTGGCAGATAGCGTTCGCCGCGGCCACGCTGATTAATGTTTGTGCAGGCTCACGAATTCTAGTGGTACTGCCAATACCGTTGCGTGACCACCAGCCGTTACACCAGCCACTGCTGGACACCCTAGCGCAGCGGGGCCACACCATTGTGGTGCTCACCACTGATCCCATACCCGCGGAACATCTGCACGACAGCGTGCAACAGATCGACCTCAGCTTTGTCTATCAGCTGGGCGTGCTGGAGAAGCTGCAATCGGCCGACGTCAGCGGCGCCGCAATGATGCAGACGGTGTTCGAGGTGATACGCAGCATCAGCGACGCCGAATTGAATGCACCAGCCGTCCAGCGCCTGCTGATCGACGACCTGGAGTACTTTGACGCTGTGCTGGTCGACTGGGCCGGCGCCTCAATCATGAACGCATTCGCCCACCATTTCTCGGCGCCACTGATAGCCTTGTCCAACGGCGGGGCGCTCATCAATGCACACGCTGCATTCGGCAATCCCAATCACCCAGTCGCCTACTCCAACATATTGTTGCCGTTCAGCGAAGATTTGACACTGGTGCAGCGCATCGCCAGCGTCTTTTTCGGCATCCAGTATCGCTGGATGTATTTCTATGATGAGTTACCGCGTCAAAATGAAATCGCCCGCAATCACTTTGGCCACCAGCTGCCCGATCTGTGGACGATTGAGTCGAGTGCTGACCTACTGCTGATTAATGCGTACCCAATGCTGGGTAATGTGCGACCCGTCGGACCGACGACCGTGTATTTGGGTGGCATGCATGCTGGCAGTAAAAGTTACCAGCCTTGGGACTTGATGAACTATTTGGAGAGTGCGGTCGGCGATGTGGCGTTCATAAATTTGGGCGCCAGCACCGCGGATCTGTTGGCGGTGCCGTGGCGTCTAGAAAAGTTTATAGCGGCGATTGAGGAGCTGCAGGTGGACATCATTTGGAATACAGCTTCAATGGTGTCACTCAACATCACGAAAAGGGCGTTCCTGCGCTACAATTTGCCACAGGAGACAATTCTAGGTACTTTTTCGTTTTCACATTAGTCGGTTTCTTATCTCCGTGTTTCGTGGTGAGCGGCCGCCTCAAAGTTCACTGCTGCGCCTTATCGCTCCTTTGTTGTGTCATAGACTAAACTATATATGTATCAATGTACATATGCTCAGCTGATTGAGCTAGCTCATTGTACGTCGCCTAACAAAGGAGTTTCACTCGCTAGCCTTTGCGAACGAAGAAAACAGACAAAGAAATAACAAAAAAGCACGTGTGCATTCACAATTGATTTTGATTCGGGTACAAACACGCCCAAGGCCGACAATCAGCTCGGCGATTTAACATACTTTTATGCTGGCACACGCGCGCCGCGATTTGAATTCATCACCTTTCAATGCCGGCTAGTTTTTTTCTTCTCTGTGCATCCACAAGAAATTAGTTGGGTCTCACGCCTCCGTATCAACCGACTAGCCAGCAAATGCAGTGGACAACGACCGCATTCACGAACAGATGGTCGCTTGCGTCACTGCTCAGTGCTCAGCGGCAAGGAATCTGGAGTCGTTTGCTTTGCATAACATTTCCGTGAAGATTGGGCACAAACCATCCCACAGGCATGCGCACATATGCGTACGTCACACATGCGGCACATGTGATTACGACTCGACTCAGCCCACACACACTGGCTGGCGGCAGTTCTTTTTTTAGACGCTCCTAATTGAATGTAATTGTCAATCTCAGACAACTGCTACAATCACTCCTGAGTATTGCATAAATTTGCCTTTTGATGTCGTCAATATGATGAACGACGACTTCCCGTGCGTCCCTTGGTAACGATTTTCTTGAGTGAATTCTTCAGATTCAATAAGGAAAGGCGCGAGTGTTGACCTTTGTCATTTGGTCATCTGGTTATTCCCAGTGATTTGGCTTGATAAAAACGACCACACCTAATTACTCTTATCTAAAGATGACGGGTTCTAGAAAGCTTTCTTATCGCAATCATAAAAATGCCATCTGCCGATTTTAAATCAATATGTTTTTAATCAGTTTTTAATTAGTAGAGCAGCTGTGAGTGTGTCACTGTCGCTTGCTTTGATCGTATTAGCGCATGCCACGTCATTCTCATTGCGCAATTTTCTTATCTTACAACAAACATAAGGCGTGCAATTTTTCAAGAAAAAACATGAATCGCCAGAGTGCCGGCTGATTTATGTTCAAGACAATATTGTTTTGACGAAGCGTCTAAGATATATACATACATATGTTCAATGTCGGTGATTTGATTTCAAAGCGAAAGTCGCCAATGTCTCAAAATCTTGGTGCAGCCAAGATCATTGTAGTTTCTTCTTGATCAAAATATATGGGTCACCATGAATTTGCTACGCGGAAGACTCAAACTGCTACACATTTACAATTCAAATGCGCCTTCTTAATCCATAAATCGTGTAAATTGCCGGCAATTTAAGTGGCGACGCGCTTTGTGCTTGTTTGGCGTCTTGCCAATTGATTTCGAGTTAAGTTTTAGATATGCGGCCGGAAAATGATCATAGCAACGTTTCAGTCAACATTAAGATCATGCAAATGACGAGAAACTAGTTGAATTATGCTAATTTTACCCAATTGATGACATTCGAATTATAAGAAAAACGGGTTTCCACATCTTGACCTTCAAAGGTTTGTACAATTTCACCGAGAAGAACTCTTCCTGATAAGTGAAAATGTGTAAACTAGTTTCCAGTGTTAATCCGATAATAATGGTCGTTTGTTTGGTTTTAGCTCATGCCAAGGTCAAGGTGTTTATAACGAACGGCGATCAGCGCAACATCGAGGACGCCATCCACCAGTCGGTGCCGGTGTTCGGCATCAGCTACTCCACCAACTTGGATCACTATTTGCGACAAATACAGAAGCATGCAGCTGGCGCCATCGCCCTGATCGACTTTGAGTCTCAGGCGGAATTTTCCCAAAAGCTGGCTGAAATCTTATCAAACGACAAGTACGTAACAACTGTTTTTTGAAATCGCGGGGGCTTGCGCGAACAGCAATTAATCGAATCCTTTTTCTCGCTTCCACAATTGACAGTCGCACTCGCCGATCAAAATAACAAATAATCTAATCTAAACAAGCAGCCGCCGCGATTTTGTTTACGGAAATCAACACGTTTATGTTTTCTTTTATGGCGTGTACATACATGTGACATAGCATAAGGATGTTGAGCGCGACGCGCCTCTTTTGTCCGTTCTGTAATCTGCCAGAGCCAGAGCATATCAATTTCCATATGAATTGAGTTTTACTCATTGACGCATCGATTATCGCGAATAACTGGCAAGTAATGGCAGTTGGCGGGCTGGCCACACGCGAGCTTTTCTTTACTGTTTTGTTGTTGTTGTTGTGCAAAACAGCTGCATTGCAATGTAACCTTGAGCCGAACGTAAACAACACGTTGCACACTCGAAACTGCATTCGACCTAAGTCGATGTCTAACTGTAAACATATTTACGACCGCTAGGTATTGCGCAGGAAGAACCAATCAGCAGTGATTAAAGTTAAGCTAAAGATAGCTATCAACAGATGTCAGTTGCATTTTATTGACTTGTTTTTTGGTCGTCAAGTTAGAAATTTTGTTTACTCGCGAATTGTGAAATAGATGTTAGAAAATACTATTTGATGATTCATTAATTATGTAAAGACGTTGTAGATTCCCCAAGTGAAAGCTAATTCGCCTAAAGTTATACTATCGCCAATGAATACTTTACGCGTACTTAAGAAAATTTTCCTGGCTAACGGGTGTGATTCTTGTCTTTCAGATATGCCACCAACATGAAGAACCTGCACAACTTGATCCTGGATCAGCCGATGACGTCCATAGATCGCGCCGTCTGGTGGATAGAGTACACCATTCGCCATCACGGCACCAAGCACTTGGAGTGTCCCCTGAAGCAAACCCCATGGTGGAAATACTTTCTGCTGGACGTGTTGGTCGTCGTCGAGCTCGCCATCACGCTGTTCGTGTGCGCCTGTCTGTACATTCTCTACCGCCTGGTGATGTATTCGCGAAGTTTGCCCGTGGAGATGATTACGCGTGGCGGTACAAAAGCTAAGATGCTTTAAAGCTCCGGCCCGGCAAGTGATGACTCTCCCGCCATCAAGGCGTTCACGTCAACGCCATATTTCTTGAAATTTCATACAACACTTTGTTACCAGATATCATGTTCCATATTAGTTTGTAAGATTGAGCTCTACTTTCAACGTGATGATTGGGATGAAATACTTGAAGACTCACCTCTATTTCTCATCTCATCTTCATTGCGCGAATCGCAACTCAGAAACTCCTGATTTTTACATTTAAGAATTCCACTATGTGATAGTTATATTAAATATTTATAAGATGCTATGAAAGCAATAAACTAAAGATTTTGTTAAGAAGCTGTGGCTTTTACACTTTTACATTAGATTGAGAGTGGGAACTCTGAAATTATGTACAAATACACAATGTTGCCGTTAGGCCGCGCCGCTTACTTTCTTTGTTACAATAAGATCAAGTAATTTATTGGTCTTAATTAAGATAAACAGGCATTCTCCGTCAAATCGAAGTTCACAATTTCTGGTAATTGCACAATAGCGGAGCGGCGCGCGGCGCGGCGCGGCCGTCAACTTCAAATGGTTGAGCTGAAGTGCCGGCGCGTTGTTTGTACAATGTTATGTATTTGTTTTTGCGCGTGCGCAATGGTACTAATCTCTGAACGAGCGGTGCTTTCGGCGCACGGATGCACCATCGCGTGTTGGTCGTGGCAGAGAACTGAGAAGACGCACAGCTGGCTCATTAAGGAAATTAACCTGAATTGATCTGAGCCAACATATAAATACAAATAAATGGATTTTTGTTTGGATAATTTTGTATTGATTTGTCAAAGATGCACAATCTTAAGACAATGCGGTATGATCGTCTTGCTTGAATCTTGTAGCGTCCTATTGTGCTGGAAAAGAAGGCATCTATTGTCTAGAAATTAGAAATTCTTATAGCCACAATATGCATGAAATTCACTTTATTTATAGTGACAAGTACTTTCTCCGTACGGCGCGCATAAATGAAGACGTGAGGCATGCAGTGTGAGCATAATCGATCCATAATACCATGCGAATTGAGATGATTCGATGTCGACTGCTGGTCTGAGATTGAGAGATGTTTGCAGTTCCCATATTCGTGTGGCTGCAACTATATTCTTGTAATTTCACTGCGGCCGGAAATCACGAGTTTACCACTGAATGGGGTCTATTTGATTAGAAACTGTTTGCAACAATCTCTCTGGCCGCCGAATGTGAATTTAGTGCTACTTAGGCGAAGAAAAGCAGCGCCAAGTGTGGCCACTGGCTACTGACTTTAATTGTTCGATTATTATAGCAAGCACAATCTCAAGGTGCGAACTAAATAAGTTGCCAAAAGCTGTTTATTAATTAACTCAAAGTCTGTGTCGCTAGAAAATAATTGGCTCATTGTTTGGCCGGTTCTGCAATTGGCATCCGATTGTTCTTTCGGCTGTCTCAACAAGCTTCTTTGAGCCACTTTTTGTTTTTTTTTGCTTTTCCTCGTCGGTCCAACTCGTCATGGTCTAGATATCACACCGCACTGTCGGCAGTGTCAATAAAGCGTCGAAATCATTCTCAACAAACCCATAGAATGGCGAACACTTACAGGCGAAAACGGCGGCGGCGGCGGCCATAATGAGTACATCGGATCACGCAAAAACTTACAAGACACGCGCTTCTTGCTAGGAATTCCGAAGGTGCGCGCTTCCAGCACCGTCAAAACGGTTCAATCAATATGATAGTATTTGGGAGCGATTTCGAATCGGGTCCATTCAGTCACAAGGCAGACAAAAGGAAGTGCTCGCATTCGCATTGTTTCGCAAATGAGAGTCTCACAACAGCCAAAAGACGTTTTTGTCGTCTTGATCTCTTTTTTGTTTTTTCCGCGACAATCATTACCCTCTTTTTCAGAGTTGCGACATTTTTATGCTTCTGTTCTTATGTAATGAATGTGCGGCGAATATAATCGATATTTGAGACAAGAAGGAAATCTTTAAGACATTTGAAACTATGTTAAGATCGAATTCTACAAGACAAATTTTGAACTACTCTGAACTATAGAGAGATGCGTTGACATTTTATGTTCGGGATATCAAAGAAGCAACAAATCTTAAGAGTTCTTAAGTAAATTGACCTGAAAACAGTAACAAGTGTGATTGTCGCCGGTTTCTTTGTTAGCACTTTGATTGGGATTGATCGCAATTGGCGGCAAACGCACGCGACTGCAGTGCTCCTAATACTTTCATCAGGCCTGGAAGGTATCTTGTGGCCATCCGCGCCATTTTCTTGTGCCATTGCCTCAATTGTTTGTGTTTCCTTAGCTGATTGTTTCCAATTTTTTCCTATTATTTTCATTCAGCGCTGTGACAGCTGAGTCACGACAAACAATTCAGCTACTTTAAATTATTGTAGCCCACTGCTGCTGCCGTGTACATTGGATTTGGAGCGCTCGCTGCCGCGTCTTAGAGTTACTGCAACATCACTTTGGACGTACGTCTTTGACCTGATTCGAAGGCGGTGGCTACTTGTAGACAGTCTGATTGAGTAGTTGCTATTCTCTCTCTTCAGGTTGTGTTCACTGTTTATGTTTATAATTTTGTTTAGTCGCATATCAACAGCATTTTGTGTTTGTGCGCCGATCAAAGAAATTCTCATAATTTATGTGACAGATGAGAAATGATATCGGATGCAAAACATAATGATCGCACAATGTCACGGCGACAGACACTCCACTTCCGATCGGTTTCTATCGCCAAACCGGCTGCCAGTGAATATCCTAACCACTCCACACTCTGGAATTTGGCGTACACCATTTTAGCTGCATTGCGAATCGATCGTCTTCGACTGGCGTCTTTGTGCCAGCAATTACCAAGAGACATCGCACAGCGAATGCCTGCAGCGTTTCAGCCGTCGCATGTATAAGGCCACAATAATCCGTCATCATTGTTCATCGCATAATGCACCGATGCACCGCGCGCGCGCCTCGCCCATAATCGCGGCCGTGGCGTTGGGGACGTTTAGATATAGAAATAATTGAACGCACTTGTCAATATTCGTTATGAATTGTATGAGCGATGGCGATGGAAAGTAACTGGCGACTGCCCGATAAGTGCATGGATGACAGATCTCTGTTCGGCGGATATGGCAGACCGGTTCTATTCGCGGTACATATAGGATATATGTCACCGATGGCATCGATCTAGAGTGGCAAACGACCAATGGAGTTCATTGTGCATATTGTCGTCGGATCGCGTCTCATAATGACGACTAAAGTTTAAGGGCCCGATGAGTTAAGACTAAATTTCTATAAAATCACTTACCAGGTAGTGGCGTGTAGAATTGTTCAACGCTGTTAACCTGACGATGTAGACATGTCTGCAAAAGATCAATGGAAAGTATTGCATTTAATAAAAATGTATTGTCAACATAACGTCTTGTTCTCATGCTTTGTAGCAACAGCTCAATATTTATGATTGAGCAAACAAGGAGGAGGAGGTTCAGTGCTGCAGCGGTCTTTAAGGCAAAGCTAAGTAGGAACTGTCATGAGTGATGTGGTGAGTCCTTACACGGGCAAGTGCAGCAAGTGGGACAAAATACAAGCAGCCATAAGATGTTGGGGCTTTCACTGTTGCTGCCAACAATTACCGCGTCTACCAGAGACTTATCAAAATGCAATACATTTCTATGTAGCTGGTGCAGGTTCTTTTCCGTGTGCCAAGACCAAGACCGAGACTGTCTGATTATTTATCTGTCTTTAGCGGCAGACTGCGCCAGTACATTATCTCGCCGCAGTGCGTTCCTACAATCTGCAACAAAAAATGTAACAGATGCATTGAGAACGGAAATGCAGAATACGTAATGGAAATGGACGATGCAGCTATGGAGTCATACATTGATATGTGTGGCTAATATTATATGGAATATGTGATGCGATGCGACGGCCGGCAGCGGATACATGGAGGACCAGCCGTGCAGAACAGCAGCATTAACCAGTACATGTGTGTGCAGAATCGCGTTGTTCTTGCCGTGCTAGACCAGGCAGAATGCAGTTGATGGCACGGTGATGTTACGTTACGGAAATTCATAGAATTCGGGTGCACAGAAGACGCCCAGGCCAGCTCTCTCGCTTTCTTAGTGACAATACCAAATGTAGACAAAATGTTTCTGCAATTGCAGCGCAAAGAAGACACCCAAAGCAGGAAGTGTATTGCACAACGGTGCCCTTTTTGCCGCGGCGCGGCACCGCGATCCCGACACAGTTTTGCATTACGCGGAGCACGTCGCGTCGGAGCCACAAAGAGCGGGGAGAGAGAGAGAGAGCGCGAGAGAGAGAGAGAGTTTTCGGCTCTCGCGGTTTCCGCGTGCTGCAGCGCATAGTTCTGTGCATCTTATGCAGCGCAGACCTGAATGTGCACCACATAACGGCATCTGCACTACAATATTTCATTGATTCAAAAGATTTGCGGTATTAAATCAATAATGGAATATTATGTGGCGAATGTGCAACACAAAACGAAAACTGTAGACTGCAATTGCAGCTTGGGCAGAACCTTTGCTTGCGATAACAAACAATCCCAAACTATGGCCAGTTATTGCCAAGTTTTGTGTAAAGTAGTTTATTTGTTAAGGCGATTGCAGCGACTGCTGGCACGCATCCTCTTGGTCAGCTGGCCGCACATAGCCAAGGGTCTCCAGTCTCCACTCTCCATGTCCACATAGTATCGCACTAGAAACATGAATATATGCTAAAAGGCATGCAACGGACTTCGCAACTTTATACGAGCATACACATTCACATCATAAATCAGCTGATTTGATTTCCGCCAACATAAAGTGGCCTGTCTTGTACTGTTTCTCCTAAAGGTAAATAATGTTGTGCCACAGTTAGGCAGCATAGCCGACTTAAATGCCTTCAATTCATGCTGTGCGCATTAATAACCGGCATATGAGTGTTTTTATAGGGATCTACTCGCAACGCACACACACACACACACACACACACACACACAGACATTGGTGGGTTAAGGAATTCATTACGAAAGAACAAGATGCTCTACTAAATTCCGTTAGCTGATTACAGTTTCAGCAACTTGCGATATTGGAACAATTTGTCGTCATTTTAGAGATTTCGCCGACCAAATTCACCTTGAGGAAAACGTCGCGTCGCGTCGAGTCGCGTCGTGCTAAAAGCTAATCAAAGTGCATTAACGCACCTTCGAAGCGGGCGGCATCCATCAAACACCTTCGCATGCATCTAATCAATTTTGCACACCGCCGCGCCGCTTAAGATGTTATAATCACCAATAAGTTTTGCGGCATTCAGGGTCAGCCAATTGCGACAATGGCGCTGTAATGGCGACGATCCCACATGGGAGATGTTCGTCACGTCTTTGTCAAGACACCGCCAAATACCGCAAATCGTATATGCACACCAGTGTAATACGTGCATGGTGTCGCGAACCACGCACCATTGTGTCCAAGGGAATGTGTGAAATGGTGATTACGACCGCATGCCCGTACTCGTATGCAGCGCCCACAAAAACACATCAGCGAAATGCGTTATTGAATTAAAGTTATTGACCACCTCTAACTGTTTGTTGACACTGGCAGATGATGAATGACCGCGGCCAGTGCCGGTTTAATTAATTGGCGAATATTGGAATCGCTCCCCGCGCAAATACGCGCGCGCGGCCGCTCGTTAATACCGTTGCAGGAAAATGCGCAAGTGGCGCGCGCACAACTTGGTGGGTCGCCGCGCTCAACATGCGGGACGAGCCCTACTGCACTCTGCAATATTCGGTCGGCTCGCGTATTTATCAGCGCATGCAATAAGTTTGAGAAAACCCATAATGCACTGATATCCCAGGGTCATAAAAAAAAAAACAAAAAAAAAAAAACAAAAACAAATACAAAAGAAAAACAAAAGAAGAGTACACCAGCCGTAACGATTGTGCGCTTGCACGCGGAGACTTTTAACTGCATAATATAAATTATTCGATACACACGTCTCCTTTGATCTCTCATCTTTTGCACTTGGCTGCATTTATGAATGTAGCGGAATGCAACAGTATTTGCCCATAAAAGCTTCATCCTCGATTTGTGTCTTTAACGAATGTATGCTCCAGCTCTGTGCACTGCTGCACTGCTGCACTGCTGCAGTGCGCGGCTGCATATCATGTGGCTGTCGACTAAAGTGCTAAAGAAATGGCCAACGTTCCGCTACTCGTTAAGTTCGTCGTGTGAATGAGGTCTGACCATTAAGACCCTTTCATAGATTTTCGGTGCTTTCCATAGAGTCTTACAAAATTTACGGAAACAAACTAATTACCAAGAAGTTGTTGTTCCATCCGCCTGGAATTTATTATGAAAAGACTACATATGATGAACGACATCACAAATGGATTAAATAAAAGTAAAAGTGGTTGTGTTTGCAGAGTTAAGTCAAGGTCATGACCATTTCTAAGTGTAATTGAATAATTAACTGATGCCTGCGAGGGCTAGACAAATTTGGAGATAAACCATCCAATTCGCATCCAAACAATGCAATTCAACTGAATTCTTAAAGATTATACGGATAAATTTAAAGAAAACTTTCATTGGCGAAAGAAAGATTGAAGATAGAGATATATAGCCGAAATAATTTCTGACCTTGGTAAGTTTGTTTTTTTAAGGTAATCAAGCTAAAGATGGTGACAAGCATGCTAACTTAAGACAAGCAGTTAAGCAAAAGACGGTAAACACCTACAGATTAGCCATTCGAACGCGTGTCTTACCATCTGTCATGTATGGTGTGGATGTGATTCCGAAAATTTATTGCAATTTCGGAAACTCGTTTAGATAGTTTCATCACATCACGACGCGACGCGACAGTGCACGGGAACATATGCACGCGGATTGCAGCCGCCACACAGAACAAGGTAGCCGGACTTTTGTTGAAGGCTCTTGAAATCTCTTGTGCTCACACAAGAGACGGCTGGGAGCACAAAACGGGCAACACGGAAACCAGAAACGGCTCAGCCGGTGCTGTAACAATGCACTTTGGCGGAAATGCATATAGGAACACACATGGAAACAGGCGAGCCGTGGCAACAAGTACACGAATATTTCGCTGCATGCGATATGTGGAGGCGCACATGTGACGAAGTGTGTGCACGATTTCGTTCCAATTTGTCACCGCCGCGTCGCG